>CM018590.1:11186612-11206612 GCA_009078335.1 Salix brachista
TACTTGTTTGCTATCGGTCTCTCGCCCATATTTAGCCTTGGACGGAATTTACCGCCCGATTGGGGCTGCATTCCCAAACAACCCGACTCGCAGACAGCGCCTCGTGGTGCGGCAGGGTCCAGTCACGACGGGGCTCTCACCCTCTCCGGCGCCCCCTTCCAGGGGACTTGGGCCTGGTCAATTCGAACGCCACGGGCACCCGATTCTCAAGCTGGGCATTTCCCGGTTCGCTCGCCGTTACTAGGGGAATCCTTGTAAGTTTCTTTTCCTCCGCTTATTGATATGCTTAAACTCAGCGGGTAGTCCCGCCTGACCTGGGGTCGCAACGAGAGCATCCTTGAAAGCCAATGCTCGGGGGTCCGGGAGGTCCCGGGGGCGACAAGCACGCGCACGACCGTGTCCGAGGGTCTCTCAACCACCGCTTGTCGTGGCGACCGTCGCCGAGGACTCGATTTTAGGCCAACCACGGGCGGGAGCGCGCGGGAGACCAGTATCCGCCCCCGCCCTCGTGAGCCGAGGGGAGTGGGGGCGACGATGCGTGACACCCAGGCAGACGTGCCCTCGACCAGGAGGCCTCGGGCGCAACTTGCGTTCAAAGACTCGATGGTTCACGGGATTCTGCAATTCACACCAAGTATCGCATTTCGCTACGTTCTTCATCGATGCGAGAGCCAAGATATCCGTTGCCGAGAGTCGTTCAGATTATCACAAAAAGAAGGCGCGCCCCCGACACCGAGGCTACGAGGGCGTGCTCCTAGTACTCAATTTCCTTGGCGCTTCTCGCGCCGGGGTTCGTTGGCGAGCCGTGTCGGGCGCAGATGCGTCCCTCCACGGCACGCGTGGACACGAGGGGCGGGTGCCCCCCGAGCCCAGCTTGTCATGCCACGGGTTCGCGGGTCGTTTTGCCGGGGCAGGTTTCGACAATGATCCTTCCGCAGGTTCACCTACGGAAACCTTGTTACGACTTCTCCTTCCTCTAAATGATAAGGTTCAGTGGACTTCTCGCGACGTCGCCAGCGGCGAACCGCCCACGTCGCTGCGATCCGAACACTTCACCGGACCATTCAATCGGTAGGAGCGACGGGCGGTGTGTACAAAGGGCAGGGACGTAGTCAACACGAGCTGATGACTCGAGCTTACTAGGAATTCCTCGTTGAAGACCAACAATTGCAATGATCTATCCCCATCACGATGAAATTTCAAAGATTACCCGGGCCTGTCGGCCAAGGCTATAGACTCGTTGAATACATCAGTGTAGCGCGCGTGCGGCCCAGAACATCTAAGGGCATCACAGACCTGTTATTGCCTCAAACTTCCTTGGCCTGGAAGGCCATAGTCCCTCTAAGAAGCTGGCCGCGGAGGGTCACCTCCGCATAGCTAGTTAGCAGGCTGAGGTCTCGTTCGTTAACGAAATAAACCAGACAAATCGCTCCACCAACTAAGAACGGCCATGCACCACCACCCATAGGCGTGGCAGGTAAATCAGCCAATGTGATGGGCATGGGTGAAGAAAATGTGTCTGTTATTGGTGTGCCATCCGTGGCTGTGAAGGGCGCGGCTGGTGGAAAATCAGACAGAGCTATGCGGGGCATTACAGACAAGGCTGCTGGGGTTGATCCCCTTGTGGCTGCATGGGCAGTTTCTGGCATCACGGTGGGGGCTGATTCTAGTGTCGCTAATGGGGCAGATTTTGTTGATCCGGCAGTGGTAAAGGAAACTGAGATTGTTGGGACAACAGTGGTGGCTTCGGTTGAGTCTCCCCTTGGGACCAATGGTAAGTCAAAAATTATTGCAAACCAAAATAGCAGCAAAGGGAAGCTTATTGTGGAAGAGGTTAAAGGAGTTACTACTAGAAAGAAATCCAAATCTTCCTCTAGTGGACATGGTAGGACCCTTCCTACCAATCCTGCTTTATGATGATTGTCCACTGTTGGAATGTTATGGGGCTTAATAGTCCTCTAAAGCAGCATGAGGTTGTAAATCTCATGAAGAAAAAGAAAATTGATGTTTGTGGTTTGCTGGAAAATAAAATGTCTTCCTCTAAGGTTGAAGCTATGCAAAAGCTTAGACTGAAGCACTGGAATTTCTTAACTAATGCGGACATGTCCTCTTCAGCCAGAATTGTTGTTTTCTGGAATCCGTCTACTGTTATGGTGGATCTGGTTGATTGCTCTTCCCAAGGTATCCATGTTGCTCTTCGTTGCCTTGTCAGCCATATCAGTTTCCATGTGAGCTTTGTCTATGGTCTTCACACCATTGTTGCTAGGAGGGATTTATGGGATTCTCTCCGCAGATGGTCCCCTGCTTGTCCTTGGATGATTTTGGGCGACTTTAACTCTATTTTATCCCAGGATGATAAGTTGAATGGGAGTGCTGTTTCGGCTTATGAGACTGCTGATTTTCATAAATGCCACCTTGACTTGGGTTTGTGTGATCTTCCTTACACGGGTTGTCATTACACTTGGTCCAATGGTTCTATCTGGAGCAAAATTGACAGGGTCATGGTTAATCCCCTCTGGTCTTCCCTTCACCAATCGGCTCATGTCCATTTTGGTAATCAAGGGGCCTTCTCCGATCATTCTTTTGCTACTGTTCGGATCAATCCTCAAGACAAGGGTCAGCGTAGCTTTAAATTTCTAAATATGTGGTCTACTCATTCTGACTTCTCCTCTACTGTTTCGGAGGGATGGAACATGGATGTCTCGGGCTCTGCTATGTATTCTTTGTGTAAGAGGCTTAAGTCGCTGAAAGGGCCCCTTAAGCGTCTTAATGAGCAACATTTTAGTCATATCTCCGAGAGGGTGTCTCGTGCTGATGCAGATTTGGATATTATTCAGACGGCTCTTCATGGTGATCCAAATAATCATCAGCTCGCTATTGAGGACAAGAGGCTTCGGTTGCATCTTCTTAGGCTTAAGTCGGCAGAAAAGCTGTTTTTTGGCCAAAAGCTTAAATGTGACTTTCTGAAGGACAGTGACAGAGGCACTGGTTTTTTTCATGCGATGATGAGTCAGAAGCACAGTCGCAGTTTCATCTCAGCTATTCATAGAGAGAATGGTTCTCTTACTTCCTCGGAGAGTGAGGTTGGTGCTGAGTTCGTCCAGTTTTTTCAGAACCTTTATGGGTCCTCTAGACCCACCTTGCCTCTGGATAATGATGTTGTTCTCCATGGCCCGTGCCTTCCGAATAGCTCTAGTGAGATTCTTTTAGCCCCGGTCACTTGTGATATTGTTCGGAAAGCTTTATTTGGTATTGGGAATGATAAAGCCCCAGGTCCGGATGGGTACACGGCTCACTTCTTCAAATCTGCTTGGTCGATTGTTGGAGAGGATTTTTGTGGGGCTGTTCAGGATTTTTTTCGGTCTGGGAAGTTGCTAAAGCAGATTAATCATGCTGTCATCTCGCTTATTCCAAAATCTGCCCATGCTGCCTCACCTGGTGATTTTAGGCCTATATCCTGCTGCAATGTGATCTATAAGGTCATCTCGAAAATTCTTGCTGATCGTCTGGCTCTTGTCCTGAAGGATATTATTAGTCCCATGCAGAATGCTTTTCTTGGGGGGCGGGCTATGACGGATAATATTAATCTTGTGCAAGAGTTGCTCCGGCAGTATGGTAGAAAGCGCACTTCTCCGAAAGCCCTCATGAAGATTGATTTTAGAAAGGCTTTTGACTCTGTCCAGTGGCCTTTTCTTCGCGATCTTCTTAAGCTTCTGGGTTTCCCTATGCAGTTTACTCACTTGGTTATGCAGTGTGTGGAGTCCACTTCCTTCTCGGTTGCGGTGAATGGCAATCTTTATGGCTTTTTCCAAGGTAAGAGTGGTATTCGGCAAGGTGACCCCCTTTCTCCGTATCTCTTCATCACTTGCATGGAGTACTTTTCCCGTATGCTTAAGGGAGTTTCTAGGCAGCAGTCCTTTCATTTTCACCCTCGCTGCAAGCCCCATGATATTTGCCATCTTGCGTTTGCTGATGATATTCTGCCTCTGGCTAGAGGTGATAAAGTATCGATCACGGCTCTCCTTCATCAGTTAGAGGTTTTTGGGCAGGTTTCTGGTTTGGAGATCAACCCTTCCAAATCCTCCATTTATTTTGGTGGGGTTGGTGCTGTCTTGAAGCAAGATATCCTGCAGGCCACGAACTTCTCAGAAGGATCTTTTCCTTTCAAATATTTGGGGGTTCCTCTCAGTCCTCATAGATTGTTGGTGTCCCAATATTTTCCTCTCATTCACAAGCTGGAAGCCACTGTTCAGAGTTGGATGGGTAAGCATCTCTCCTTTGCAGGGAGATTGGAGCTCTTGAGATCGGTTCTTTATGGGATGATTCAGTTCTGGCTAAGTATTTTCTCTCTTCCGGATGCTGTTATCAGGGACATTATCCGTATTTGTAGGAATTTTCTTTGGTCAGGTAAGGTGGATAAATCTCATTCGGCTTTGGTGGCTTGGAAGACTGTTTGCTTGCCAAATCAGGAAGGTGGGTTGGGGATCTTTGATATTAAAGCCAGGAATCGCAGTTTCTTGGTCAAGCATATTTGGAATATTCATTTACAAGCGGATTCTCTATGGGTTAAGTGGATTAATCACTATTATCTGCCGGGCCAATCTATTTGGGATGCCCAAGCCTCGAAGTTGGCTTCCCCCCTTTGGAAGATTTTGGTCTCTTTGAAAAATCAGATTATCCAGGATCTTGGAAGTAGTTCATCTGCTATTGCTATGATGTTTTCTTGGGATTCGGGGGAAGGGAGTCTCTCGGCTAAGGCTTATGATCATTTCAGGCCGAAGGGCAGTGTTGTGCTTTGGGATAGGGTGGTGTGGGAGCAGTGGTCTTTGCCGAAGCATTGTTTTGTTTTGTGGCTTGCGGTGTTGGGTAAGCTCAGAACTAAAGATCATCTTCTCTACATGTCAGCGGATTCTAGTTGTATTTTCTGTAATCAGTATCAGGAATCCCATCGGCATTTGTTCTTCAAGTGTTCCTGGTCTTCTACTTTGTGGAACAATATTGTTCAATGGCTTCATATTCATCATCGGATGGGCTCCCTGTCTAATGCTCTTCGGAGGCTTCGTCCGAAAAGGAGGCTAGTGCTCTCCAGGATGCGGAGAGCCTCTCTTGCCATTTCGGTCTACCTTATTTGGGAAGAGAGAAATAAAAGGGTTTTTGATAACTCTTTTTCATCGGTTGAGAAAGTTTTCAGGAGATTCCAGGAGCTGTTCTTCATGGTGTTCCACTTTCATGATAAAGACCATTACTCTATCGATGTGGGCTGATTGGGTGTCTTTTCTAGGAGAGTTTTGGCTCTTCTCTTCCTGGTTTGACGTCGGCTGAGGATTCCTTTCTTTTTGGTGTTCCTTCAGTTTGGCTTGAGGAGTTCCTTTTGATGTTGCTTGTTTTTTGTGGTTTATCCTAGCCTCTCCCTATGTAGTTGGGTTGTGGGCAGGATTTTGGTTTTTTGTTTTGTTGGCTTCGGGAATATGTTCCCTTGTAAGCCTTCTTGTATATTCTTCTTTTTTGTTCCCCGCTGATCTTTTTCAGCTTGTTTCATTCTTTGATCTATAAAATCTTGCATTTGATCGGAAAAAAAAGAAGAAAGAGCTCTCAGTCAGTAGTCAGAGGCGCTAGTGAGAGAAAGCTAGAGAGAGATGCTCTCCACCTTCCCTCATCCCGCCGGTCAGCCATGGCTTTACCCAGCCCGTAGCTTCCATCCTTTCTCTTCCTTCTTGCCTTAGTTCTGTTCCTGTAGGTCCCATTTCCATCTTCGTTCCTTCCTTTCTCGTTTCTTTGGCCTCCCGTGCGATTTTCCTTGCCTGGTTTTTCAAATTTCGCTGTCCGTACATTTTCCCGCCCAGCCTCCATCTTCTCCAATCGGCCCCTAGCGTCTTCTTCCTGGTTCGATTGGCTTCTTCCACAGTTCGTCTTGGTGTCTCCTTGTCTCCTTTTCAGTTTCCAACCTTTTCTTGCCCAAATTTCAATTTTCGTTTCCCCCCTCTTTTTCCCGCTTATCCTCTTTCGTCTTCCCTCTTGCGCCCAAGCTTAGTTTGTTTCGTCTGGTTCCTTCCCCTCCAGTTTTCTGGTCCCTTTCTGTGCCAGCCATGGCAAAACGGAAAGCAAAGAAGAAATCACCTTCTTCTTCCTCTCGACCCCCTCCTTCATATCCAGATCGTCCCCTGTCTTTGGGTCTTTCCTCCCCCACCAAAAAGCAAGCTTGTCACTCTTCCCTTCCTCCCCAATCCCGTTCATTGGCCCTTGTTCTTCCTCCCATGAAGCTCACAGGCCCCAATCAAGGTTCTCCCCCAGAATTGGTTGCTACGGGTTCAACCCCAATTTCCCCAGAATTGGTTGCTTCGGGTACAGCCCCCACTGTGGTTGCTGCGGGTTCAGCCCCAATTGGTGTTGATCAAGCTCCTCCGATTGCTCCCCCTAAACCCCCTAGCCCAAAACTTCAAGCCTCCGAGAGCTCTCCTTCATTTTCTCTGTTATTTGCTCCTGTTGAAGTGCCCACTCCCGTGGATTCTGAGAATGACGACTCATACAACTCAGATTCTAGCTCGCATTACGGGTCCCCTGCTTTGGCCAATTCGGAGCTCAATGCCCGTCAACCTTCTCCGGCTTCCTCCGCTCCTGAAGATGCCGAGGGCCCTCTTGAAGTTCCTGCTGTCTCCCCTTCAGGTACTGCCAAATCTGCTCCCCTTGGACCTTGGAAAAATTTGTTTGCTTCAAACCGAAGTCCCTCTAGTGGTGCTCAACTCCTTCATTATTCTGAATTGACTGATTCTGCAAAATGTGACATATTGAATGATGATTTAGATTGTGCTTGTGATGTGTGGAAATCGTGTTTGATTGGTTATGTGTCGGGGAGATTTCCTGGGTTTAGAGCTCTTAAAAGCATGATAGCGAATACTTGGCATTGTGAAGCTGTGTTGAATGTGCATGATTCTGGATGGTTGATATACAAATTCCGTAATGAGGTTGATAGATTGGCTGTGTTAAAGGGAGGACCTTATCTTGTTTTTGGCAAACCTCTAATCCTTAAGGAGATGCCTGAATTTTTTGATTTTAATTCTGCTGAGATGTCCACTGTCCCCGTATGGATTAAGTTGCCAAATCTTCCCCTTAAATTTTGGTCTTTGAAGTCTTTATCTAAAATTGCTAGTGTTGTTGGGAAGCCTCTACAAAGTGACATGCTCACCTCTTCTATGTCGCGGCTTTCATATGCCCGTATTTTGGTAGAAATTGATCTTCGTAAAACTCTCCGAGAACATATTGCTGTTAGTTTGCCGAATGGTGTGATTATTAATCAGCAGGTTATTTATGAAACGCTTCCGAAGTTCTGCACTCATTGTCATGTCATTGGGCATATTGTGGATTCTTGCTCTAAAGTTCCAAGGAAAGTTGGGGATAGCAATTCTCAAGCAAATGCTGCCACTGTGCTTCCTAAATCCACTCCAGCCGAGAAGGTTGTGCTATCTTCCGAAGGGGCTAAATCTGTGCAAAACTCTGTTGCTTTGGCTCCTCCTTTGATTGATGAGGGGCTGCAAGACCCCATGGTTTGTGAGGCTGCTACTGGTGTCCATGATTGGCAGCCTGTGCCGAAGAAGCATACCAGTAATAGGCAGCCTAAGATTGGCTCGGGTATTCCTGCAGATTTGGCTCTCGGCACAGATAGTTCTACTTCCAAAGGTAAATCGGTTGAGGCAGTTGGTAATGTGTCTGGTGCCGCATGTTTGACGGCTTTGGGTAGTGTTGCTGCAGGTTCTACAATGGGCATGGGTTGTGTGGGCTTGAATGGCAAGCCGGTAGGGGCTGTTTCGCAAGCTTCAGTTGCAATAGATTTGCGTCCGAGCTTGAGGCCAGTTTCAGCGGGTGTCTTGGGTGCTAAAATGGCTCCGCAACGTGTTAATAGCAAGATGCAGCCTTTGAAGGGCTTAGGGCAAGGAGGTCACACAGGGAAGGGTTTGCAATCTAAATCATCTTTATCACGCGGACATGGTAGGATCCTTCCTACCACTACTGCCCCATGATGATAGTTAAATGTTGGAATGTTAGAGGGCTTAATAGCCCTCTAAAGCAGCATGAGGTGGTCAATCTCATGAAGAAATCTTCAGTAGATGTTTGTGGGTTATTGGAGACTAAGCTTTCCTTGTCTAAGGTTGTGGTTCTTCAGAAGTTTCGGCTAAAGAAGTGGAATTTTCTGATGAATGTTGCTCCGTCTTCTATGGCTCGCATTGTTGTTCTTTGGAATCCCTCTACAGTTTCAGTGGATATGGTTGGCAGCTCCTCTCAAGGCCTCCATGTCTGCGTCCGAAGTCTTGTGAGTCAAATTAGTTTTCACATCACTTTTGTTTATGGGTTACATACTATAGTTGCTAGAAGATCTCTTTGGGATAGCCTGTGTGAATGGTGCCCCCCGGGCCCATGGATGGTCTTAGGGGATTTCAATTCTCTTATGTCTCAAGATGACAAATTGAATGGTAGTGTTGTTTCCATGTATGATACTGCCGACTTTAATAAATGTTGTCTTGCTTTGGGTTTATATGATCTCAACTACACTGGTTGTCATTTTACTTGGACTAATGGTTCGGTATGGAGTAAATTGGACAGAGTCCTTGTTAATCCCTTTTGGTCTTCTCTTCACCGCATTGCTCATGTTCATTTTGGCAACCAAGGGGCATTCTCGGATCATTCTCCAGCCTTGGTTCGGCTCGATCCCCAAGCTAGAGGGCAGCGCAGTTTCAAATTTTTTAACATGTGGGCCTCTCATACTGATTTTGTCCACACTGTCTCTGAGAGTTGGCAGCAAGCAGTTATGGGTTCTCCTATGTTTTCTCTCTGCAAGAAGCTTAAGGGGATGAAGCGTCCGCTAAAGTTGCTTAATCGGCTTCATTTTAGTCACATCTCTGAACGGGTCTCCCGGGCTGAATCGGATTTGGATCTTTTGCAATCTGCTCTTCACTTGGACCCCTCTAATTCTCAGCTTGTCCAAGAAGACAAGAAAATGCGCATTCAGCTCATCAACCTCAAGTCCTCGGAAAAAATGTTCTTTGGGCAGAAGCTGAAGTGTGATTTTCTTAAGGAAAGTGATAGAGGCTCTCGGTTTTTTCATGCTTTGTTGAGCCAGAAGAATGGTAGAAATTTCCTCCCGGCTATCCAGAAGTCTGATGGTTCTCTTTCAGTCTCGGAGAAGGAAGTTGGAGTTGAGTTTGTGGACTTCTTTATGAAGCTCTATGGTTCCTCGAAGCCTACTTTGCCTTTGGATAGGGACATTGTCAGCCTTGGTCCTTGTCTCTCTGCTTCTGATTGTGGGCTCCTTTCTGCGCCTTTTCCTAATGATGATATTAAGGCTGCCTTGTTTGGGATAGATAATAATAAGGCCCCTGGTCCGGATGGTTTCACCTCTTTCTTCTTTAAATCTGCTTGGTCTGTTGTTGGTGATGATTTTTGTGCTGCTGTCTAGGATTTCTTTGCCTCGGGGAAAATGCTGAAGCAGATTAACCATTCGGTTATCTCTCTCATCCCTAAGTCAGCTCATGCTTCCTCCCCTTGTGATTTCAGACCCATCTCTTGCTGCAATGTGGTCTATAAGGTCATCTCCAAGCTTCTTGCTGGTCGGTTGGCTGTTGCCTTGGGCAGTATCATCAGTCCTATGCAGAATGCTATCCTGGGTGGTAGAGCTATGGTGGATAATATAAATCTTGTTCAGGAGCTTCTTCATCAGTATGGCAGAAAGAGAACCTCTCCTAAGTCCCTCTTGAAGATTGACTTTAAGAAAGCTTTTGACTCTGTCCAGTGGCAATTTCTTCGGGATCTCTTAATTTCTTTGGCCTGAGGAAGGCCTGGGACACTCCGACCATGGGGAATCCCATCCAAAACTTTGCGGCAAAGTTGAAAGCAGCTCGGAAGCAGTTTCAAGATCTCCATCGTCGATGCACGAGCCACATCTCCAGCAGGGTCAAGGCGGTCGCCCTCCAATGGGAGGCAGCCCAGCATCAGATGGAGCGGCATCCTAATAGCATCACCATGCAACCCTAGAACGTGACTTGGCAAAATTGCATGGCCAACTCACAATGGAAGAAGAAGCTTTTTATCGTCATAAATCAAGAATACAATGGTTGCACCTTGGCGACCGAAATACAAAGTTCTTCCACAAATCGCTCATCCACAGACAAAGCAGAAATACTATCCACAGTCTAAGCGATGGAAATGGGAACATTGTCACTGGAAAGAAGGAGTTAGGGTTGATGGCAGTAAACCATTACAAGAAGTTACTGGCTAGCCCCATTAACCAACACAACCTCTCAAGTTTCGAGAGTCACTTTCCAGCTCCAACCGAAGCCACCAGGAACATTGACATGACAAGGAACATCACGGAAGAAGAAATCAAGGAGGCCCTTTTCTCCATTCTGGATGACAAAGCCCCAGGCCCCGATGGCTTCACTTCCAAATTTTACAAGCAAAGCTGGACAATCATTAAGCGGGACTTCATCGCTGCCATAAGGTACTTCTTTTATACCCTTACCATGCCTATGTAAATGCCACATACATTGCTCTAGTGCCCAAGGTTGAGAATCCAGGGAATCTCAACGATTATCGCCCTATATCTTGTTGCATTGTATGGTACAAATGCATTGCTAAAATCCTTGTAACAAGATTGAAGCCAGCTCTAAAGGCAGTTATAAGCCCCGCTCAGACTGCTTTTCTGCCGGCCCGCAGCATATCCGATTCCATCCTTCTTTCTCAAGAGCTCCTGCACAACTACCATAATGACCAAGGAACAGCAAGAGTTGCCCTCAAAATTGACTTACGGAAAGCTTTTGATTCCATTAACTGGAACTACATCGTTGCTGGGATGGTGGCCATCGGCATTCCAGCCACTATGATTAGCTGGATTGAAAAATGCATTACCACCCCTCACTTCTCTGTCAGTCTCAATGGGGAGCTGCATGGTTTCTTCCCAACAACAAAAGGGCTTCGCCAAGGAGATCCATTATCCCTTACCTTTTTGTCTTGGTCATGGAAGGGCTTAGTGGCATCCTTCGGCAAAGGACAGCTAGTAGTAGGTTCAGGTACCACCAGAATTGCAAAGCAACAAAGCTCACGCACATTTGTTTTGCAGATGATCTTATGCTTTTTTGTCATGGTGACATCACTTCCATTGCAACCCTCAAAGAAGCCATGGGCACCTTCACAACTTGCTCAGGCCTGGATATTAACAGTGATAATTCTTTGTATATGTCTGGAGTATCAGATGCTGAGAGCCTTAGTATCCAAGCTCATCTAAACATGACTCGGCGAACTCTCCCAGTGAAGTATCTTGGGGTGCCCTTGATCACAACAAGGCTCACATTTGTTGATTGTCTTCCTCTGCTAAATAAAATCATAATGAGAATCAAGTTATGGACGTCAAAATCTCTCTCCTATGGAGGCAGACTCCAGCTCATTAAATCGGTGCTCTTCTCTTATCAAGTGTACTGGTCGTCTCTCTTCATCCTCCCAGCCTCAGTTGTCAGCAGGATTGAGAGCACCCTCTCGGCTTTCCTCTGGAAAGAAAGCTCGTTGCAAACGACTGGTGCAAAAGTCGCTTGGGAAACAATCTGTTACCCCACTGCAGAAGGTGGCCTTGGAATAAAGCAGTTGGCCGTGTGGAACAAGGCAGCAATGTTAAAGCACCTATGGAGGCTCATCACAGACAAATTATCACTTTGGACTGCATGGGCTCACATTAACCTCCTGAAGGGCAACTCGATATGGGCGGTTGCGTTCCGTCAAGGCCATCATGGGCTTGGAGGAAAATTCTACAAAGCCAAGAAATATGCCGAGGTCTCATCACAACCTGTATAGGGGATGGCACTACCACCTCCCTGTGGAACGACTACTGGCTGCCCAACGGTCAGCGAATTAGTGACATCCTCCCTCATCGGATCGTGGCTTCGTCTGGGCTAGGATGGGATGCAAAGGTTTCAACCATAATAAATGGTGACTGCTGGTCCTTCCCGAACAACCATAACCTCCTCACATCATTATGGACCTCCATTGCCTCCACCCCAAACAGCAGAATCCCAGACCGCCATGTGTGGGGAGGGCACCCATCGGGAAAATTTACAATTTCCTCTGCCTGGGAAAAGTTAAGGAAGAAGAACCCAGTAAACCCAAACAGCAGCCTCATCTGGTACCCAGGGCACATCCCCCGCCAAGCCTTCATTCTATGGCTGGCAGCTCGAGGTCGTCTTCAAACATTTGATAGGCTTCAGCGAACAGGCATCACATCAGCCACAAATTGCATTCTATGCAACTCCCACCTAGAGATGCACGAACACCTCTTTTTCCAGTGCAGCTACTCCAAAACAGTTTGGGAAGCAACTCAGGAGCACGCCCGTATCAAGTGGCCTGCAATGTCTTGGTCAAGACTTCTTCGCTGGGCGTCCACAACTTTCAAAGGCAAAAAGAACCTCCAAGGCCATATTGCCAGAACCCTTCTCTCCACCACAGTCTACTCTTTTTGGCTTGAGCGAAACAAAAGAACCTTCAGAGATGGGTTTCGATCCAGTCAGCACTTAACTAAGGAGATAATTCAGTGCGTTCGTCTGCATCTTACCAGTGATGCACCTAGAACCATGCTCGACAACTACACCAGGTTACACTGGAATGTCCCCACCTGAAAAGATTACAGTTGGGCCCTATGCCGACGAACTGAATCTTTTTTGTTTTTTAGGCCCTGGTAGCCTCTCTGTTGGACAGAGTGGTTCCAGAAGTGCTTGTTGTTTTCTCGCTAGCTTTCCTGTTTTTTAGGCCTTAAGGCCCCTTCCTGGGCATCTCAGGTTTCATTGTAACTGAGAAGCCCGGCCCCCCCCTTTTTTGTTCTTTTTGCCTTTTGTAATACAAAGCAATTGTTCAAAAAAAAGTGTTCTTGTCTTCTCTTCGACCATTGGCTGGGTGTTCATTTTTTCCAAGATAACTTGGCCTTTTTCTTTTCCTCTACCATTCAATACCTATCCAGCCATCTTTTTTATAAGACCTCCTCATAAAAGATTTTTTTTATAATTATCGAGCACTTATTACTAACCATCTTAATTTACCAATTATCTACTATTAGCTATTTCTCGCTCACCAATCACTAACTATCAGCCTTTTAGACTTGCTAGATATTAGTTGTTGTTATCTTGACTTTTCTCACACGCAAGTTACTAATCACTTGATTTATATATAACATTGTTTCTAAGCTAAAATACATTAAAATAATATTTTTTTTATTTTTAAAAAGTTATTTTTAATATTGACACGTAAAAATGAAGTAAAAACACAGTAGAATTAATTAGAAATTAAAAAAATATATTTAAAAAAAACATTGTCTCAAAAATACCGGGGAAATGCAAAGTAACGTCATGACATCAAGGTTTGAAAATATATTTTTCCACCTCTTGTAAGAGTTCATTTTTTTTTTATGGGAATGAGAAAATGGGAGTCTTTTGTTCAGATAATAAAATGCATTGCTACTAGAAGAATATATTACCAAAAACATAATAGGCGTGGGGTGTTACACTGTCGCTTCTCTCACAAATCACTGTGGATTGCGACAGTGTGCGCCCCATTTTAGCCTTCATCCGCGTGGCAGAAGGGGCTGGGCAAACGGGGCTGTTTTTCGATTTTTCCTTTTTCCCGTCATTTTTTTTTGAAATATTCAGCCGTGAACAGTGCATTGACGATTTCGTCCCCGGTAATAAGACAAAATAAGGGTTCCAGCTGAGGGGCACCGACGTAATTGCGCGCGGCCGGACCGGTCCGATCCGAACCGCTGTAACTTTTGATTTTTATTTTTATTTTCTTAAATGGCTAAAGACAGTTTTAGCCCCTAATAAGACAAAAACGCTGAATTGGGTACAGGGACAGGAAGGTAATTTACCCTATTTTTAATTTTTTAATACGGTGTCTGTCAGGGCGTGAGGCGCACGCGCCAGCCGGTTTTCCGCCTCACGCCCTGTTTAGGTGGCGCGTGCGGCGTCATGAGGTGGCCTGAAATTGTCTACCGGAGCCCTTCTCGATGCGCCTCCGAGTGGTCTTCCTCCCGCGGTGGAGCGTGTAACCTAAAAATGTCCGTGGACGCGGCGGAGGCCGGTTAAAGCCGCCGGCCACATTTCTCTCTCTCCTGCACGTAAATGTGCAGGAGAGTCCCCCATTGTTGGTGACTTTGCACTTCAGTCCCTCTACTTTTAATTTGGTTTTTGGTCCTGATTTCTGTTATATAAGTTTTGATTTAGTTCGATTGGGTCCTCCGATTTTAATTAATTGAATGTCAAAGTTTCCCTTCGGTCCTGCTACTTTCAATTTCCGGATTGGCTGTATATAACTCAATTAATTCGGTACACAAGTTCCGATTTTTGCAATTTTGTCCTCTGATTTCAATTGAGAATAAATGTAATTTGCATTTCAGCCCTTTGACTTTTAATTTTTTAATTTAAGCCCTTTATATTTGATTTTCATTTCAGTCCTTATACTTTTATTTTTTTTATATTTCTAGAATAATCCCTACTTTTGTCCATGTATATATAAGTGTATTTAACACAATAATAATAATAATAATAATAATAATAATAATAATAATAATAATAATAATAATAATAATAAGTTAATTATTTTTTGTTCTTACTCTTCTGTGTTTTTTTCCCTTTCTCCCGATAATTTGATAATATTTTTTGTTTTGCCGGTAATAGCAATAATAATTGTTTTTTTTTTCTTTTGTTAAAGTTTCTTGCATATTTTTAGTCTTTCATTTATTTTTGTTTCTTTCATTACTAACATAATAATAATAATAATAATAATAATAATAATAATAATAATAATAATAATTATAATAATAATTATAATAATAATAATAATTAAATTGTTTTTCTTGCTTGCTCTTTCTTTAATGTTTTTTTTCCCTCCGGATAATTTGAGATTTTTTTTTGTTTTGACAGTAATAGCAATAATAGTTTTTTTTTTAATCTTTTGTTAAAGTTTCTAGGATATTTTTAGTCTTTCATTTATTTTTGTTTCTTTCATTATTAACATAATAATAATAATAATAATAATAATAATAATAATAATAATAATTTAATTGTTTCTCTTACTTATTCTTTTGTTAATGTTTTTGAGTTTTTTTTCCCAGGATTATTTAATAATTATTTTGTCGTTTTCGAGGGGTTGATTCGTGATTACACTTTGCACATTGCGACTAATTAAAAAAAAAAAAACCAAGAACCGAAAACACCCCCAGAAAAAAAACACAACACGCCTGATCACCAAGCCCATTTTCTTTTGTGATCTTTTATAACGCAGTTTCTTTATTCTAAAAAATGTTATTTATGCTTGCGCAACAAACTCTACTTAAAAATTGCTACATTTTATCTCATAATCTATAATTTTTCTTAATTATATCATATAAATTTATTATTTTTAATTTAATTATGTTAAATTATATACACAAAAATATCCGCGGCAACGCGCGGGCAATATAGCTAGTTTATATATATATAAAGACTAGTCTTGTTTCTTGAAGCCCATGACAGAAGCACCTTCGTAGTCCCTTTCAAGCTTCTTTATTGATTAGTCTACCACACTACTAGAAAAGGAGCATTTTAATGAAGATCCATGCAAGTTGAGGTTGCTGTCAGCTTTTGAAAAACACCCATTTGGCTATAAATTGCAAATTACAATCCATTTTGTAAATTTATTTTTCTTCCTGCTAAAAATATAAAAAACTCTCACGAGGCCAAATAATTGCTTCCCACGTCTAGCCTAACAATTTCCACGTCGATTGAGTTCAATACGATACCCCATCAACCATTTTTATTTTATTTTTCTTTGCGAAATCATCATATGAGAACTAAGTTGTAATCTACTTTCATACCATGTTTGTTTCTACTGGAAAGAAGAAAAAAAAACTATAATAAAGTTATTAAACACGACTCGACTTATAATTTGATTCAAGCTAAAAGTTAGATGGGTTAATCTAGCACCACAACGTTTTAATATTTGAAAAAAGAAAAAGAAAAAGAAAGCTAAATCAAATTTTAATCAGTTTCACCAAGTTAACTCCATTTAATTTAAAACTTGACCTGGATTAAAATTTAACTATTATCGTGAATGAATGAATCTAAGTTAAAATCATTACATGAAAGCTGGAGTTATTCTGGTATGGTTAATTCGTTAAATCATTTGGGTTCGGGTTTGGGTTCTGGATTACTCAAAACTCAATTGGGTCTGGTTCAAAACAAAGGCATAAATTTGATGTCCCCTAATTTGGAAACAATTACAATTTGATCTCCGAAAAACGGAAGAGAGTCAAAGCCTCCTTCCCATCACCAACAGCAACAGCATCAACGACAACACTCCTCCCATTTCTCCATTTCCATTTATATATAAATAAATCTCTCTCCCTATCTCTCATTCTCAATCAAAGAAAACAGAGTTGCAAAGACAAAAAGGGGTTGATCTTTTAGTGTTCTTTTATCGTTATCAAGAATTGCCAAAGGTTTCTATTTCTCTACGTTGATCTTTAATTTTAGTAACAGATCTGTTGTTTTTGTTCTAATCCATTGTTAATTCTTGACAGTTTCAGCTGCATTGATTGCATTTTGATTTTTTTTTATCAAAGTATGAGGTGAATCAAGTAATGGTTTTTGTTTCTGTATTGAATTACAAATGTATTGCTTTGATGGGCTTTCCTTTTTATGCAAAATCTGAAATGGGTTCTCTTTTTTATGCACGAAGGTGTTGATTGTATTGAGGTTTTGGGATTTTGATAGATCTGGATCAAGGAGATAGAGTGATTTTGAATAGAAGTGAAAATGAGTGAGGGACCGAAATTCCAGCTAGGGACTGTTGGGGCTTTGAGTTTATCAGTGGTTTCATCGGTGTCTATTGTGATTTGCAATAAGGCTCTCATTAGCACTCTTGGCTTCACTTTTGGTGAGTTTTTATATTTGCATACCCTCTCCTTTAAGCATAATGTATTTTGTTTGCTTAGATTAGATTTGATTTTTGTGAAGTTGAGATTGATACGTTGCTGAATCACTTTTTATGTTGCGGTATTCAATATAAATGTCATTTTTTAGAACATGATTGTGTGAGGTCATGAATGATGGAGCTTTGATAGGAGACCATATGCTCATTTTTCAGAAATTATGGAATGGAAGAAAAATGTTGTTTTTTGTAAGTAAAAGCTTAAGATCACATGATCTTCATCATTTAGTGTAAATATTTCTTAAAAATTTTTTTATGATTTGTCACCTTGTATTGTGTCCAATGCATCTTTGTAAGGTTTTACGATCAATTGATCATGGACACATGGTGCATAAGAAGTTGATCTTATTAGTTACTGATCATCAATATGATGTTTTACAGCTTGGGATTTCATTTGGTGACTGTCGTGTCTAAATGTGTTCCAACTGCAACATGATGCAATGAAATGTTGATTTCATGTATTCTTGCCTTGCTTCATTCCATTATACTGGCAGTTTTTGATGATGATAGTAAATGGGTGGAAACTCTGTATGCGGTCATTTTTCTTTAGATGTGCTTGATTTTAATTGTCATCACTTTTTTTGTTGCTCAACATTTTTTTCTTCTAATTTATCCCATCATTTATACAACTTATTTTCTAGCAAATGCAGCCACAACATTGACAAGCTGGCATCTTCTGGTCACGTTTTGTTCTCTTCATGTGGCATTATGGATGAAATTGTTTGAACACAAGCCTTTTGATGCAAGAGCGGTAATGGGATTTGGCATACTAAATGGCATATCCATTGGACTTTTGAATCTTAGCCTGGGTTTCAATTCGGTTGGGTTTTATCAGGTATGTTGTCTTGTCTGTGCCAGACTTATGATCTGGTATGCATTTTTCTTCCCAACCAGTATGCTATGGTCATGGAATTTGATGACCAGGTTGTTGTTTAATCTGTCTTAACTCTTCCTTGTAAAGTATGAAATGAATGTGAATAGGTTGGGTTTCCCTTTGCAGCATCTTGATTTATTGACATCTAGTATATCATATTTAAGTGAAAGTCCTTTGGTTGACCCTTTTATCTGTCATATGTTGACTATTATCATGTCCACTTCAATCCTTGATGCTAGTTCTTCTTTTCCATTATAAACCATTTTGAAGCAATAGCTTATGAAAATTTATTCACTTTCTTTTCCCATGTTTTAGATGACAAAATTGGCTATCATCCCATGTACTGTTCTTTTGGAGACGCTTTTCTTCCGCAAGCAATTCAGGTCAGTCTGAATTATTGAGTATATTGTTTATTGATAAATTTTTAGGCCTGCCACTAATGTTGTATTCATAAGTTATGTGACAACAATTAATTTCGAAGCACTTGCTTAAGTTGTTTATGTGGTTACTCTTGCCTGCTGTACTTTTGATACTGCAGTCGGAGTATCCAGCTTTCACTAACCATTCTTCTTATGGGTGTTGGAATTGCAACTGTGACTGATCTTCAGCTCAATGTCCTGGGATCTGTATTGTCTCTGCTTGCAGTCCTTACAACCTGTGTTGCTCAGATTGTATCCTTAGCTGAAGTTCCTTTGTTAATTGCTATTTGATATTTTTTTTCCTTTTTTTTAGATAACTTAAGAACGGCCATGCACCACCACCCATAGAATCAAGATAGAGCTCTCAGTAGCTCTCAGTTAGTAGAGTTAGTGAGAGAAAGCTAGAGAGAGATGCTCTCCCCTTCCCCCCACCCCGCCGGTCTGCCATGGAGCCTCCCCGCCTGCATCTTCTTAAGCTCAAGTGAAAAACTTCTTTTTTTTGGTCAAATGTAAGTATATTAAGACCGAAAGGAAACAAAAATGGAACACAAAACAGGAGAGAGGCTTGGAAGGGAACATGCTCCCAACCAGCAAACCAAAGAAAACCCGAGGGTAGAACCCTCAAGCCAAGGCAAATAAAACAAGCTCACAACCGAGCTAAACTAACAGGGAAAAACAACAAACAGCCTAAAACAAACTACCCAACCCACAGCAGAAGCTCAGCAGGCAGCTCAACCAACATCTATGGAGAAGTGATCTTTACCATGGAAGTGGAACACTGTGAAGAAAAGAACCTGAAATCTCCGGAAGAGCTTTTCAATAGACAGAGTAGAACTGTCAAACAACCTTTTATTCCTTTCCTCCCATAACAGGTAGACAGCAATGCTAAGGGAGGCTCTTCTCATCTTATGGACCATGCTTTTCTTCTTTGGGGCAAGCCCACGAATGGCACTAGAGAGGGTAGGTAACCGCCGAGGAAGATGCAACCAACGGACAATACTACCCCAAAAAGATGAAGTCCAAGGGCACCGAAAGAAAAGGTGGCAATGGGATTCCTGGACCTGGTTACAGAAAACACAGTTGAGATCAGCAGGAACGAAGTGCAGCCGGTCCTTGGTGCGCAGCTTCCCTAACACTGCAAGCCACAACACAAAAGAGTGCTTCGGCAGAGACCAGCTCTCCCAAACCACCGGATCCCAATGGATTTCCCTGCCTTTAACCCGAAAATGATCATAAGCTTTAGCAGAAAAGCAACCATCCCCAACATTCCAACTAGTCAAAGCGGCCACAACAGGAGAGCTGCCCCCAAAGTCGGCAAGGAGATTGTTCTTAAGGGATACCAAGATTTTCCAAAGAGGGGAGGAAGCCTTGACCGCTTGCGCATCCCAAATAGAGAGGTTAGGGAGAAAAAAATGGTGTATCCATTTTATCCATAGAGAGTCAGCCTCCTGATGAATATTCCAAATGTGCTTGACAAGAAAACTCTTATTGCGAGCTTTAATGTCAAACAACCCAAGCCCCCCTTCCTTCTTAGGCAAGCAAACTGACTTCCAAGCAACTAAAGCAGAGTGAGAATTCTGAACATTACCAGACCACAGAAAATTCCGGCAAATACGAACTATCTGTAAGATGACTGCTTTTGGAATAGGGAAGATATAGAGCCAGAATTGAACCATACCAGACAAGACAGAGCGTAAGAGCTCAAGCCTACCAGC
>CM018590.1:11216612-11236612 GCA_009078335.1 Salix brachista
TGATAAAGTGTCGATCATGGCTCTCCTTCATCAATTAGAGGTGTTTGGGCAGGTTTCTGGTTTGGAGATAAACCCTTCCAAATCCTCCATTTATTTTGGTGGGGTTGGTGCTGTCTTGAAGCAAGATATCCTGCAGGCCACGAACTTCACTGAAGGATCTTTTCCGTTCAAGTATTTGGGGGTCCCTCTCAGTCCTCATAGATTGTTGGTATCCCAATATTTTCCTCTCATTCATAAGCTGGAAGCCACTGTTCAGAGTTGGATGGGCAAGCATCTCTCCTTCGCAGGGAGATTGGAGCTTTTGAGATCGGTTCTTTATGGGATGATTCAGTTCTGGCTAAGTATTTTCCCTCTTCCGGATGCTGTTATCAGGGACATTATCCGTATCTGCAGGAATTTTCTTTGGTCAGGAAAGGTTGATAAATCTCACTCTGCTTTGGTTGCCTGGAAGTCTGTTTGCTTACCTAAGCAGGAAGGTGGGCTGGGGCTGTTTGATATAAAAGCCAGGAATCGCAGTTTCTTGATCAAGCATATTTGGAACATTCATTCGCAAGCAGATTCTTTATGGGTTAAGTGGATTAATCATTATTATCTGCCGGGCCAAGCTATCTGGGATGCCCAAGTTTCGAAGTTGGCGTCCCCTCTCTGGAAGATCTTGGTCTCTTTGAAAAATCGGCTTATTCAGGATTTTGGAAGTAGTTCATCTGCTACTGATATGTTGTCTTCTTGGAATTCGGGTGAAGGGACTCTTTCGGCTAAGGCTTATGATCATTTCAGGCCGAAGAGTAGAATTGTGCTTTGGGATAGGGTGGTGTGGGAGCAGTGGTCTTTGCCGAAACATTGTTTTGTTTTGTGGCTTGCGGTGTTGGGTAAGCTTAGAACTAAAGATCGTCTCCTTTTCATGTCAGCAGATTCTAGTTGTGTTTTCTGTAATCAGGATCAGGAATCCCATAGGCATTTGTTCTTCAAGTGCTCTTGGTCTTCTACTTTGTGGAACAATGTTGTCCAATGGCTTCATATTCATCATCGGATGGGCTCCCTGCCTAGTGCTCTTCGGAGGCTTCGTCCGAAAAGGAAGCTTGTGCTCTCCAGGATGTGGAGAGCCTCTCTTGCCATTTCGGTCTACCTTATTTGGGAAGAGAGAAATAAAAGGGTTTTTGACAACTCTTTTTCGTCGGTTGAGAAAGTTTTCAGGAGATTCCAGGTGCTGTTCTTCATGATATTCCACTTTCATGATAAAGACCATTTCTCTATCGATGTGGGCTGATTGGGTGTTTTTTCTAGGAGAGTTTTGGCTCTTTTCTTCCTGGTTTGACGTCGGCTGAGGATTCCCTTCTCTTTGGTGTTTCTTCAGGATGGCTTGAGGAGTTCTTTTTGTTGTTGTTTATTTTTTGTGGTTTTTCCTAGCCTCTCCCTATGTAGTTGGGTTGTGGGTAGGTTTTTGGCTTTTTGTTTTTGTTGGCTTCGGGAGCATGTTCCCTTGTAAGCCTTCTTGTTTTTTCTTCTCTTTTGTTCTCCGCTGATTTTTTTCAGCTTGTTTCATTCTTTGATCTATAAAATCTTGCATTTGATCGAAAAAAGAAAGAGCTCTCAGACGAACCAGACAAATCGCTCCACCAACTAAGAACGACCATGCACCACCACCCATAGAATCAAGAAAGATCTCTCAGTAGATGGCAGTCTCCTCACCTTGAGGTTGCCGTTTCCCACCCCCCCTTGCTCCCCTTGCCTCCTTCTCCTTCGTCCCGTTGCCCTAGCCCCCCTCCCAGCCGCCACCAAATCGCCCAAACCAGCCGCCCCCTTTGTTTTCCCAGCCGCAAACAGCCTCCCACTGCTCCGAGCAGCCACCAGCCTCTACTCGCCTGCCTCGCCAGCTTGCTTCTCCTCCACTGGCTGCGCCCTTCCCTGCGCCGCACGCCCCAACCCTAGCGCCGCCAGCCGCGCCCTTTCATCTCCCCTTCGCTAGCGCGCCCTTTGCGGGTCGCCCTAGCGCGCGCCTGCGAGCCTCCTGCTCGCCTGCGTGCCAGCGAGCCCCCTGCTCGCCTGCGTGCCAGCGAGCCCCTGCTCGCCTGCCCTGCTCGCCTGCGTGCTAGCGAGCCTCCTGCTCGCCTGCGTGCTAGCCCGCCTGCGTGCTAGCGAGCCCCCTGCTCGCCTGCGTGCTGCCAGCCCGTAGCCTCCTGCTCTCCCGAGGCAGCCTCTCCTCGCCAGCCTGCAATGGCGAAAAAGAAGCATAAGAAGAAATCTCCCAACCAGAAAACTGCTATGCCGGTTAAGGTAATTCTAGGGGTGACTTCCCCAAGGAACTCAGTTTTGCTTCCCACCTCCCCCAAAACCCCCTTAACCGTGGAATCAGAATCTCCTTTGAAGTTGAAAAAATCATCCTGCTCCGAGGGTGAGGATGATGAAGTCTGCTCCAAAAATGAGGATGTTGAAGCCTCGGTAAAATCTTCTTCAGTTCAGCTTTCCTCTTCGTCGGAGGAACTTTCAGGTGAAGATGAGGATGAGGAGGATTCGGTTGATGAGGAATCCTCTTCAAGTGAATCGGAGTGCAATGTACACTACCATAAGGATGCAAATTCTGTTGTGAAACATGCTGTTAAGCCTTCCGAGCAGCCTGCCGATAAATCTTTAAAGCAGCCAGCCGTGACTTTGGATGAGCAGCCTGCCGAGCATGCTACTGAGCAACCTGCCAAGCAAGCTACTGAACAGTCTGCCGAGACTCTGGATGTGCAGCTCACAGGCCCCAATTGGTTACCAGAATTGTGTTCAGTCCCATTAGACCCAGTTTTGGCTGTTTCGGGCACAGCCCCCCCTGTCTTGGCTGCTGCGAGTGATCAGCCAGCTGCGCAGTCTACTGAGGCTCCTACTGATCAGCCATCTGCGCAAGGTGAAGGTAACCAAATCTCTGCTCCCTTAGGACAGTGGAAGAACTTATTTGCATCTAATCGTAGCTCATCAAAATGTCCAAAACTTAAATTCTATGCTGAATTATCTGCTGCTGATGAGTGCACCTTGCTTGCGGAAGATTTAGATGTTAAATGTGCCATGTGGAAAACTTGTTTAATTGGTTATGTTTCGGGCAAGTTTCCTGGATATAAGGCTCTTAGTGCTATCATTGATAATGAGTTCAATTGTGAGGCTGTTTTGACTCTTCATGAGTCCGGATGGTTGATTTATAAATTTAAGAATGAAGAAGATAAGCTTGCTGTTTTGCGGGGAGGTCCCTACCTTGTGTTTGGTAGACCTTTGATGTTGCGTGAGATGCCAGAATTCTTTAATTTCAATTCTTCGGAGATGTCCACCCTTCCGGTGTGGGTCAAATTGCCTAATCTTCCTTTGAGTTGCTGGTCGGAAAATTGTTTGTCTAAGATTGCTAGTGTTATTGGCAATCCTATTCAATGTGATATGCTTACATCTTCTATGACTCGGCTGTCCTATGCTCGCGTCTTGGTTGAAATTGATCTTCGCAAGAAATTGCGTGAATATGTTAAGGTCTGTTTGCCGAATGGTGAGGTGATTGAGCAACAGATCATCTATGAAACTCTTCCGAAATTCTGCTCCCATTGTAATGTTATTGGTCACTTGGTGGAAACTTGTACTAAGTTTGCTAAGAGAAACAATGCTTCAGCTGCTACTGTTGTAGGGGGGCAGGTCTCGGTTTCTAAGGGTGTTGGGGTGAAGGATGTCTTGCCCACTGAAGATGTTAGTGCAGAAGGTAAATGGGAAACAGTTAAGAAAAAGCATAGAAGTAACTGGCGTCCCAAAAAAACCGTGGCTGAAAATGAGAAAAGTGTGGCAGCAAAGGCTGCGAGTGGTATGGCTGATGCCGTAACTGATTCTATGCCGGGGAGTAATGTGGCAGCTAGTGCTGCAAATGTTGTGTCTAACGGGGCAGCAGGTGGTGTTGCAGCCAAGGCTGTGAATGGCGTGCCTCATGTGCAAAATGTGCCTCCTAAAGCTGCGAATGGTGTGGCAGGCAAATCTGCTAGTGTGATGGGCGTTGGTGAAGTAAGTGTGTCTGTTGTTGGTGAACCATCCGGGACTGTGAAGGGCGCGGCTGGTGTTAAATCAGACAGAGCTATGCGGGGCATTACAGACAAGGCTGCTGGGGTTGATCCCCTTGTGGCTGCTTGGGCAACTTCTGGCATCACGGTGGGGGCTGACTCTAGTGTTGCTAATGGGGCTGATATTGTTGTTTCGGCAGTGGTTAATGATACCGAGATTGTTGGGACAGCAGTGGTGGCTTCGGTGGAGTCTCCCCTTGGGGCCACTGGTAGGCCAAAACTCATGCTAACCGGAATAACAGCAAAGGGAAGCATATTGTGGAAGAAGTAAAAGGAGTTACTACTAGAAAGGGATTGAAATCGAAATCTTCCTCTAGCGGACATGGTAGGATCCTTCCTACCAATCCTGCTTTATGATGATTGTCCATTGTTGGAATGTTAGGGGGCTTAATAGTCCTCTAAAGCAGCATGAGGTTGTAAATCTCATGAAGAAAAAGAAAATTGATGTTTGTGGTTTGCTGGAAAATAAAATGTCTTCCTCTAAGGTTGAAGCTATGCAAAAGCTTAGACTGAAGCACTGGAAATTCTTGACTAATGCGGACATGTCTCCTTCAGCCAGAATTGTTGTTTTTTGGAATCCGGCTACTGTTATGGTGGATCTTGTTGATTGCTCCTCCCAAGGTATTCATGTCATTCTTCGTTGCCTTGTCAGCCATATCAGCTTTCATGTGAGCTTTGTCTATGGTCTTCACACCATTGTTGCTAGGAGGGATTTATGGGATTCTCTTCGCAGATGGTCTCTTGCTTGTCCTTGGATGATTTTGGGCGATTTTAACTCTATACTGTCCCAGGAGGATAAGTTGAACGGGAGTGCTGTTTCGGCCTATGAGATTACAGATTTTCATAAATGCCACATTGACTTGGGTTTGTGTGATCTTCCTTACACGGGTTGTCATTACACTTGGTCGAATGGCTCTATCTGGAGTAAAATTGACAGGGTCATGGTCAATTCCCTTTGGTCTTCCCTTCACCAATCTGCTCATGTTCATTTTGGTAATCAAGGTGCCTTCTCCGATCATTCCTTTGCTACTGTTCGGATCAATCCTCAAGACAAGGGTCAGCGTAGCTTTAAATTTCTGAATATGTGGTCTTCTCATGCTGACTTCTCCTCTACTGTTTCGGAGGGATGGAACATGGAGGTCTCGGGGTCTGCTATGTATTCTTTGTGTAAGAGGCTTAAGTCGCTAAAAAGGCCCCTAAAGCGTCTAAATGAGCAGCATTTCAGTCATATCTCCGAGAGGGTTTCTCGTGCTGATGCGGATTTGGATATTATTCAGACGGCTCTTCATGGGGATCCAAATAATCATCAGCTCGCTCTTGAGGATAAGAGGCTCCGGTTGCACCTTCTTAGGCTTAAGTCTGCAGAAAAGCTGTTTTTTGGCCAAAAGCTGAAATGTGATTTTCTGAAAGACAGCGACAGAGGCACTAGCTCTTTTCATGCGATGATGAGTCAGAAGCATAGTCGCAGTTTCATCTCAGCTATTCATAGAGGGGATGGTTCTCTTACTTCCTCAGAGAGTGAGGTTGGTGCTGAGTTCGTCCAGTTTTTCCAGAACCTCTATGGGTCCTCTAGACCCACCTTGCCTCTGGATAATGATGTTGTTCTCCGCGGGCCGTGTCTTCCGAACAGCTCTAGTGAGATTCTCTTAGCCCCCGTCACTTGTGATATTGTTCGGAAAGCTTTGTTTGGTATTGGGAATGATAAGGCCCCAGGGCCGGATGGCTACACGGCTCACTTCTTCAAATCTGCTTGGTCGATTGTTGGAGAGGACTTCTGTGGGGCTGTTCAGGATTTTTTTCGGTCTGGGAAGTTGCTTAAGCAGATTAATCATGCTGTCATCTCGCTCATTCCTAAATCTGCTCATGCTGCCTCTCCTGGTGATTTTAGACCTATCTCCTGCTGCAATGTGATCTATAAGGTCATTTCGAAAATCCTTGCTGATCGTCTGGCTCTTGTCTTGAAGGATATTATTAGTCCCATGCAGAATGCTTTTCTTGGGGGGCGGGCTATGGCAGATAATATTAATCTTGTGCAAGAGTTGCTCCGTCAGTATGGTAGAAAGCGCACTTCTCCGAAAGCCCTCATGAAGATTGATTTTAGAAAGGCTTTTGACTCTGTCCAGTGGCCTTTTCTTCGCAATCTTCTTAAGCTTCTTGGTTTTCCTATGCAGTTTACTCACTTAGTTATGCAGTGTGTGGAGTCCACTTCCTTCTCGGTAGCGGTGAATGGCAATCTTTATGGCTTCTTTCAGGGTAAGAGTGGTATTCGGCAAGGTGACCCCCTCTCTCCGTATCTTTTCATCACTTGCATGGAGTACTTCTCCCGTATGCTTAAGGGAGTTTCTAGGCAGCAGTCCTTTCATTTTCACCCGCGCTGCAAGCCCCATGATATCTGCCATCTTGCGTTTGCTGATGATATTCTGCTTCTGGCTAGAGGTGATAAAGTATCGATCACGGCCCTCCTTCATCAGTTAGAGGCTTTTGGTCAGGTTTCTGGTTTGGAGATTAACCCTTCCAAATCCTCCATTTATTTTGGTGGAGTTGGTGCTGTCTTGAAGCAAGATATCCTGCAGGCCACAAACTTCTCAGAAGGATCTTTTCCTTTCAAATACTTGGGGGTTCCTCTTAGTCCTCATAGATTGTTGGTGTCCCAATATTTTCCTCTCATTCATAAGCTGGAAGCCACTGTTCAGAGTTGGATGGGCAAGCATCTCTCCTTCGCTGGAAGATTGGAGCTCTTGAGATCGGTTCTTTATGGGATGATTCAGTTCTGGCTAAGTATTTTCCCTCTTCCGGATGCTGTTATCAGGGACATTATCCGTATCTGCAGGAATTTTCTTTGGTCAGGTAAAGTAGATAATTCTCACTCTGCTTTGGTTGCTTGGAAGTCTGTTTGCTTGCCTAAGCAGGAAGGTGGGCTGGGGCTCTTTGATATAAAAGCCAGGAATCGCAGTTTCTTGATCAAGCATATTTGGAATATTCATTTGCAAGCGGATTCTTTATGGGTTAAGTGGATTAATCATTATTATCTGCCAGGCCAAACCATCTGGGATGCCCAAGCTTCGAAGATGGCTTCCCCTCTCTGGAAGATTTTGGTCTCTTTGAAAAATCAGCTTATCCAGGATTTTGGAAGTACTTCATCTGCTACTGATATGTTGTCTTCTTGGAATACGGGTGAAGGGACTATCTCGGCAAAGGCATATGACCATTTCAGACCGAAGGGCAGAATTGTGCTTTGGGATAGGGTGGTGTGGGAGCAGTGGTCTTTGCCGAAGCATTGTTTTGTTTTGTGGCTTGCGGTGTTGGGTAAGCTCAGAACTAAAGATCGTCTTCTCTACATGTCAGCAGATTCTAGTTGTGTTTTCTGTAATCAGGATCAGGAATCCCATCGGCATTTGTTCTTCAAGTGCTCTTGGTCTTCTACTTTGTGGAACAATATTGTTCAATGGCTTCATATTCATCATCGGATGGGCTCCCTGCCTAGTGCTCTTCGGAGGCTTCGTCCGAAAAGGAAGCTTGTGCTCTCCAGGATGCGGAGAGCCTCTCTTGCCATTTCGGTCTACCTTATTTGGGAAGAGAGAAATAAAAGGGTTTTTGATAACTCTTTTTCTTCGGTTGAGAAAGTCTTTAGGAGATTCCAGGTGCTGTTCTTCATGGTGTTCCACTTTCATGATAAAGACCATTTCTCTATCGATGTGGGCTGATTGGGTGTCTTTTCTAGGAGAGTTTTGGCTCTTCTCTTCCTGGTTTGACGTCGGCTGAGGATTCCTTTCTTTTTGGTGTTACTTCAGTTTGGCTTGAGGAGTTGTTTTTGATGTTGCTTGTTTGTTGTGGTTTATCCTAGCCTCTCCCTATGTAGTTGGGTTGTGGGCAGGATTTTGGTTTTTTGGTTTGTTGGCTTTGGGAGCATGTTCCCTTGTAAGCCTTCTTGTATATCCCCCTTTTTTGTTCCCCGCTGATCTTTTTCAGCTTGTTTCATTCTTTGATCTATAAAATCTTGCATTTGATCGAAAAAAAAGAAAGAGCTCTCAGACTCAGTAAGCGCTAGTGAGAGAAAGCTAGAGAGAGATGCTCTCCCCTTCCCCCCACCTCGCCGGTCTGCCATGGAGCCTCCCCGCCAGCAGCTTCCCTCTTCCCTCTTACACCTCGCCTTAGGTCCCTTGTAACAGGTCTCTTACTCCTCTTTGTCCCTTTCTCCTTCGTCTTTTTCTTCTCTTCGTGTCCTTTGTTGCCCAAAATTCAAAAATTGCTTCCCGTCCATTTTCCCGTCCAGTCTTCGTTGCCCCCTCTTTGGTGCCCTAGCGTCTGTTTGTCCTTGCTCGTCTGGTCTGTCTCCATTCCCGTGTCCTTGCCTTTGTGATTTCAGTCCATTTCCAAGTTTTTTCGTGCCCTAATTTCAAATTTCCCTTCTTCCCCCTTTTCCCGCTCAGCCTCCTTCTCCCCCTTGTTGTGCCCTAGCTTCGTTCTTGCTGCGTTTGTTTCCTTCTCCTTCTGATTTCTGTTTGTCTGTCATCGTTCCTTGTCTTCTCTTCTTCCCTCTCTTTTTCTGCTCAGCTTTTGTTTGCCTCCATGGCAAAACGAAAAGCTAAAAAAAAGTCTCCTTCTTCCTCCTCTCGTGCCCCCCCTTCCCGTCCAGCCCCCCCTTGAAGTGATTTTGGGTCTTCCCTCTCCCACCAAAAAGCATGCTCGCCACTCATCTCTTCCTCCCCCATCCCGTTCGTTGGCCCTTGTTCTTCCCCCCAAGAAGCTCAAAGGCCCCATTCAAGTTTCTTCTCCTGAGTTGAATGCTGCGGGTACAACCCCTGTTTGTGTTGACCATGCCCCACAGATTGCTCCTCCGCACCCCCTTTGCCCAGAAATCCCAGCCACCGAGAGTTCCCCTTCATTGGCCCTTTCGCCTGTTGAAGTGTCCAGTGCTGAAGATTCTGAGGATGAAGACACTTCTTCATGCAACTCTGATTCGAGCTCACATTATGGGTCCACTGGCTTGGCTAATTCGGAGCACACTTCTTCATGCTTGGGTGGTGACTCTGTTGATGTTTCTGAATTGGAACCTCTGTCTGCTCCCACGCTGATAGCTGCTATGGATTCTTCTCAAGCTCAGGGACGTTCATCTCCCCTCAGTCCCACGTTGCCAGCTGCCATGGCTTCTGCTCAAGGCCGTTCATCTTCCCCTTCTGATCTGTTTCCAGATCAGGGCACTGATGCTCCTGCCCCTCCAGCCCCTTCTTCAGGTCAGTGGAGAAACTTATTTACTTCAAATCGCAGCTCTTCATCTTGCCCTAAACTCCAACATTATGTTGATATTTCTGCTGCCAAGACTTTCAGTTTAGTTGAGGATGATATCGATATTGCTTGTGATTTCTGGAAATTGTGCCTTGTGGGTTATGTTTCGGGCAAGTTCCCGGGGTTTAAAGCGTTGAGTAACATTATCTCTAGTTCTTGGAATTGTGTAGCTAAATTGCATATTCATTAGTCCGGGTGGCTAGTTTATAAATTTCAGACTGAATCGGAGAAAATGAATGTGTTGCGTGGAGGTCCTTACCTCATTTATGGTAGGCCTTTAATGTTGCGGGAAATGCCGGAGTACTTTGATTTTAATTCTACAGAAATTACTACGGTTCCTGTTTGGGTTAAGTTGCCGAATTTGTCGTTGAAGTGTTGGTCTTCTACTTGTCTTTCAAAAATTGCTAGTGCTCTAGGTAAACCTATACAATGTGACATGTTAACATCTTCCATGTCTAGGCTTTCGTATGTTAGAATTTTGGTTGAGATTAACCTTGCAGAGGACCTCCCTCAGTTTGTCAAATTCTATTTGCCGAATGGTGTTATGCATGCTCAGCCTATTGTGTATGAAACATTGCCGAAGTTTTGCTCTCATTGTAAGATTCTTGGGCACTTGATTACTTCTTGCTCTAAGGCTCCTAAGGATGGAGGAGCAGACACTTCTGGATCTGCAGCTGCCATTGCAGCGAAGGGTGGAGCTTCAGCGGCTAGTTAGGAGCCGGTTGTTGCTCCTGTTTCTCGAGTGGATAGTGCAGCCCTTGGTTCTGTTCAGCCAGCTGATGTTGATCCTAGGTTTGTAGTGGTGGATGATACAGCGGGTGGTTGGGAACAAGTCGGGAAAAAGCATCGCAGCAATAGGCACTCGCACAAGAAGCAAGCTGCGGTAGCAGCTAATGCTTCGGCTGGGCTGGTTTTGTTGGCTGAAAAGAGTAAGTCAGTCGCAGGTTTGAATGGCTTGAATTCTGAGTTAGATGTGATTTTGGCAGCAGGTATTGCAGATGAATCAGCTGGGAATTCAGCTGGCTTGAAATCAGTTTCGGTTGGAGTTTTGGCTACGGGTGTTGTGGTTGACTCTTCAGCCGCAGTTTCTGCTCTCGGCAAAGTCAGCGCTGCTGCTAAGGGTAAATCGGTTGAGGCAGTTGCTATTAGGTCTGCTGACTCAGGTTTGATTGATTCGGATAGTGTTTCTGCAGGTTCCTCTCTTGGCATGGACTATGAGGGTTTGAAGGGCAAATTGGCAGGGGCTGTTTTGCACGCATCAGCTGCAACTGATTTGAGTTTGGGCTTGAGGCCAAAGTCAGTGGGTATCTCGGGTGCCAAAGTGGTTCAGCGACGAGTTAACAGCAGGTTGCAGCCTTCGAAGGGCTTGGGGCAAGGAGTTCACACGGGGAAGGGCTTACACTCAAAATCATCTTTACCCAGCGGACATGGTAGGAACCTTCCTACCACTACTGCCCTATGATGATATTTCAATGTTGGAATGTTAGAGGGCTTAATAGCCCTCTAAAGCAGCATGAGGTGGTGAACCTCATGAAGAAATCTTCGGTTGATGTTTGTGGCTTGTTGGAGACTAAGCTTTCCTTGTCTAAGGTTGTGGTTCTTCAGAGGTTTCGGCTAAAGAAGTGGAATTTTCTGACGAATGCTGCTCCGTCTTCTTTGGCTCGCATTGTTGTTTTTTGGAATCCCTCTACGGTTTCTGTTGATTTGGTTAGCAGTTCCTCTCAAGGTCTTCATGTTTGCGTCCGAAGTCTTGTGAGTCAAATTAGCTTCCACATTACTTTTGTTTATGGGTTACATTCTATTGTAGCTAGAAGATCCCTTTGGGATAGCCTTTGTGAATGGAGCCCCTCGAGCCCATGGATGGTTCTAGGCGATTTTAATTCTCTTATGTCTCAAGATGACAAGTTGAATGGTAGTGCTGTATCAATGTATGAAACTGCTGACATTAATAAATGTTGTTCTGATTTGGGTTTATATGATCTCAACTATACTGGTTGTCATTTTACTTGGACTAATGGTTCGGTTTGGAGTAAATTGGACAGAGTCCTTGTTAACCCTTTTTGGTCTTCCCTTCACCGAATAGCTCATGTTAATTTTGGTAACCAAGGAGCTTTCTCAGATCATTCTCCAACTTTGGTTCGGTTAGATCCCCAAACTATAGGGCATCGAAGCTTCAAAATTTTTAACATGTGGGCTTCTCATACAGACTTTCTCCATATTGTCTCTGAGGGTTGGCAGCAAGATGTAGTGGGTTCTCCTATGTTTTCTCTCTGCAAAAGGCTTAAGGGGCTGAAGCATCCGCTTAAGTTGCTAAATCGGCTTCACTTTAGTCACATCTCCGAAAGAGTTTCCCGGGCTTAATCGGATCTGGATCTTTTGCAATCTGCTCTCCACTTGGACCCCACTAATTCCCAGCTTGTTCAAGAAGATAAGAAACTGCGTATTCAGCTCATCAATCTCAAGTCTTCGGAAAAAATGTTCTTTGGGTAGAAGCTGAAGTATGATTTCCTTAAGGATAGTGATAGAGGTTCTCAGTTTTTTCATGCCTTGTTGAGCCAAAAGCATGGTCGAAATTTTCTCCCGGCGATCCAGAAGTCTGATGGTTCTCTCTTCGTCTCGGAGAAGGAAGTTGGGGCCGAGTTTGTGGACTTTTTTATGAAGCTCTATGGTTCCTTGAAGTCTACTTTGCCTTTGGATAGGGACATTGTCCGCAATGGTCCTTGTCTCTCTGCTTCTGCTTGTGGGCTGCTTTCTGCGCCTGTTTCTAATGAAGATATTAAGGCTGCCTTGTTTGGGATTGAGAATGAAAAGGCCCCAGGTCCGGATGGGTACACCTCTTTTTTCTTTAAATCTGCTTGGTCGGTTGTTGGGGATGATTTTTGTGCTGCTGTTCTGGATTTCTTTGCCTTGGGGAAAATGCTAAAGCAGATTAACCATTCGGTTATATCTCTCATCCCTAAGTCAGCTCATGCTTCCTCCCCATGTGATTTTAGGCCCATCTCCTGTTGCAATGTGGTCTATAAAGTCATCTCCAAGCTTCTTGCTGGTCGGTTGGCTGTTGCCTTGGAAAGTATCATCAGCCCTATGCAGAACGCCTTCCTGGGTGGTAGAGCTATGGTGGATAATATAAATCTTGTGCAGGAGCTTCTTCGTCAGTATGGCAGAAAAAGAACCTCGCCTAAGTCCCTCTTAAAGATTGACTTTAAGAAGGCTTTTGACTCTGTTCAGTGGCAATTTCTGTGGGATCTCTTAGTTTCTCTGGGGTTTCCATCTGTCTTTGTTCATCTTGTCATGCAGTGTGTGGAGTCCTTTTCCTTCTCGGTTGCCATTAACGGGAACCTCTATGGCTTCTTTCCTGGGAAAAGCGGCATTAGACAGGGAGATCCTCTTTCCCCTTATCTGTTCATCACATGTATGGAATATTTTTCCCGATTGTTGTCTAAGGCTTCTCAGCAGTCTGACTTCAGGTTCCATCCTCAGTGTGAGCCCCTGGGTATCAGCCATCTTGCTTTTGCGGATGATGTTCTTTTGCTGGCTAGGGGGGATAAGCCTTCCATTCTTTCTCTTATGGGTCAGTTGCGGCTTTTTGGGAGCGTGTCTGGTTTGGAGATTAACCCCTCTAAATCCTCTATATTTTTTGGAGGGGTCCCGGATGGTGTGAAACAGGAGATTATTTTGGAAACTGGGTTCAGTGCTGGCACCTTTCCCTTCAAATATCTTGGAGTGCCCCTTAGTCCTCACCGCCTTTTGGTTAGCCAGTTCTCCCCTCTTCTTCGGAAGCTTGAAGCTGCTATTCAGAGTTGGGTTGGCAAGCACCTATCTTTTGCTGGTAGGCTGGAGCTCTTGCGTTCTGTCCTTTATGGTATGGTCCAATTTTGGCTCAGCATCTTCCCTATTCCAGAAACTGTTATCTTGCAAATTGTTCGCATATGCAGGAATTTTTTGTGGTCTGGTAATGTTCAGAATTCTCACTCTGCTTTGGTTGCTTGGAAGTCGGTTTGCTTGCCTAAGCATGAAGGGGGGGCTTGGGTTGTTTGATGTTAAAGCTCGCAATAAGAGCTTTCTTGTCAAGCACCTCTGGAATATTCATCAGGAGGCTATTCGCATATGCAGGAATTTTTTGTGGTCTGGTAATGTTCAGAATTCTCACTCTGCTTTGGTTGCTTGGAAGTCGGTTTGCTTGCCTAAGCATGAAGGGGGGCTTGGGTTGTTTGATGTTAAAGCTCGTAATAAGAGCTTTCTTGTCAAGCACCTCTGGAATATTCATCAGGAGGCTAATTCCCTGTGGATAAAATGGATTCACCATTTTTTTCTCCCTAACCTCTCTATCTGGGATGCGCAAGCGGTCAAGGCTTCCTCTCCTCTATGGAAACTTTGATCTCCCTTAAGGACAAGCTGCTTGCTGACTTTGGGGGCAGCTCTCCGCTTGTGGCTGCTATGTCTAGTTGGAATGTTGGTGATGGTTGCTTTTCTGCTAAAGCTTATGATCACTTTCGGGTTAAAGGCCATGAAATCCAGTGGGATCCGGTGGTTTGGGAGAGCTGGTCTCTGCCGAAGCATTATTTTGTGTTGTGGCTTGCGGTGTTAGGGAAGCTGAGAACTAAGGATCGTCTGCACTTTATTCCTGCTGACCCCAGTTGTATTTTTTGTAACCAGGACCTGGAATCCCATTGCCATCTATTCTTTCGGTGCCCTTGGACTTCATCTCTTTGGGGTAGCATTGTCCGTTGGTTGCATCTTCCTCGATGGTTGCCTACCCTCGCCAGTGCTATTCGTGGGCTTGCTCCTAAGAAGAAAAGCATGGTCCATAAAATGAGAAGAGCCTCCCTTAGCATTGCTGTCTACCTGATATGGGAGGAAAGAAATAAAAGGCTGTTTGACAGTTCTCATCTGTCTATTGATAAAATCTTTCAGAGATTTCAGGTCCTTTTCTACACTGTCTTCCACTTCCATGGTAAAGACCACTTCTCCATTGATGTTGGTTGAGCTGCCGGCTGTGGGTTTTGGGTAGTTTGTATTAGGCTGCTCTGTTGTTTTTCTTGTTTGTTTTGCTCGGCTGTGAGCTTGTTTTCTTTGTTTGAGGGTTAGCCCTCTTGTTTCCTCTTTGGTTTGCTGTTTGGGAGCATGTTCCCATCCAAGTTGCTTTTCTGTTTTTGCCCCATTTTTGTTTCCTTTCGGTCTTAATATACTTGCATTTGACCAAAAAAAGAAAGAAAGAGCTCTCAGTTAAGAAAGATCTTACATTAAAGTAGTGCTTGAGAGAGAAACTAGAGAGAGACGCTCTCCCCCCCCCAACCCCCCCCTCCCATGGTCTTCCCCCCTTGCTGCTGGTCGGAGATGGCATCCTCCTCACCGTGAGGTTGCTGTTTCCCCTCCCCTTAGCCTTCTTCTCTCCCCTTAGCCTTCTTCTTCTTCCTTCCCATAGCTTTTTCTCAGCCGTCGCAAAAAAACCCCCAATCCCAGCCGTTGTCCCCATACCCCCACAACCCCCTTTGCTTCCCAGCCCTTCATCGCTCCGAGCAGTCACCAGCCTCTTGCTCGCCTGCCTCTTGCTTGCTTCTCCTTCCCTGGCTGCGCCTCAGTTCTTTGCGCTGCGCCCTAACCCTAGTGCCGCCAGCAGCCTGCTAGAGCGCCCCTTCGTCTGCCTGCTGCTAGCGCGCCCCTTCACCTGCCTGCGGGTTGCCCTAGCGCCGCTTGCTGCCTGCTAGCGAGCCTCCTGCTCGCCTGCTTGCTGTGTGCCCTAGCGCCGCCAGCAGCCTGCAGGCCCTCTTTGCTTGCCAGCCGCTAGCCATCCCAGCGCTCCGCCTGGCCCTGTCTCTTGCTCACCCGAGACAGCTTCCCAGCCTGCATCGCCCAAACCAGCCTCATCCACCAGCCTCCCTTCTTCTTCTGCCATGGCGAAAAAGAAGCACAAAAAGAAATCACCCAGCCAAAAAGCACCTTTGATGGTCAAGGTAATTCTAGGGGTGACTTCCCCAAAGAATTCTATCTTGCTTCCCACCTCCCCTCCAACCCCCTTGGCCCTTGAACAGCCATCACCCATAGACGACTCTCTATTGAAGGAATCCACTAGTTCCGAGGATGATGCAGGTTCGGTGTCTTCCTCTTCAGACCACCAATCCTCTTCTTCGGAGGAATTTTCTGGTGATGAAGATTCTGTTGATGAGGACTCCTCTTCAAGTGAATCGGAGTCCAATGTTCATCACCATGAGGATGCAAATTCTGCTGTGAAACAGGCGGTGAAGCCTTCCGAGCAGCCTGCCGTGAGACCTTCCGAGCAGCCAGCCGTGACATCTGATGAGCAGCCAGCCGAGCATGCTACTGAGCAGCCTACCAAGCAAGCTACTGAGCAGTCTGCCGAGCCACCTACTGAACAACCAACTGCGCAAGGTGCAGGTAACCAAAATTCTGCTCCCTTAGGACAGTGGAAAAATTTATTTGCGTCTAATCGCAGTTCTTCAAGCTGTCCTAAATTGAAATTCTATGCTGAATTATCTGCTGCCGATGAGTGCACTTTGCTTGTGGAAGATTTGGATGTTAAATGTGCTATGTGGAAAACTTGCTTAATTGGATATGTTTCGGGTAAATTTCCTGGATATAAGGCTCTTAATGCAATCATTGTTAATTCTTTCCATTGTGAGGCTGTTTTTACGCTTCATGAATCCGGATGGTTGATTTACAAGTTTAAGAACGAAGATGATAAACTTGTTGTTTTGCGGGGAGGCCCCTATCTTGTGTTTGGTAGGCCATTGATGTTGCGCGAAATGCCAGAATTTTTTAATTTCAATTCAGCGGAGATGTCCACCATCCCGGTGTGGGTTAAGCTGCCAAATCTCCCTTTGAGATGTTGGTCGGAAAATTGTTTATCCAAGATTGCTAGTGTTATTGGTAACCCCATTCAATGTGACATGTTAACATCTTCTATGACTCGGTTGTCTTATGCGCGCGTCTTAGTTGAAATTGATCTTCGCAAGAAATTGCACGAATCTGTTAATTTATGTCTGCCGAATGGTGAGATGATTGAGCAACATATTATATATGAAACTCTTCCAAAATTCTGCTCCCATTGCAATGTTCTTGGCCACTTGGTGGAAACATGTACCAAGTATGCAAAGAGGAGTAATGTTGCTGCTAATGTTGTTGGGGGGCATGTTTCTGTGGTCAAGGGTGCTAGGGGGAGGATGCTTTGCCTGCTGAAGATGTCAATGCAGATGGCAAATGGGAAACAGTGAAGAAAAAGCATAAAAGTAACCGGCGTCCTAAAAAGACCATGGCTGAAAATGTGAGTGGCGCGACAGCCAAGGCTGCGAGTGGTGTGGCAGCAAGGGCTGCGAGTGATATGGTAGATACCGTAGCTGACATTACACCGGGGAGTGGCGCGGCAACCAGGGATGCAAGTGGTGTGACAGACGGGGCTGCAAGTGGAGTGAGAGCAAACATTGCTCCTGTGAGTAGTGCGCCAGCCAAAGCAGTGAATGGCGCGGCAGACAAGGCTGCGAGTGGCGTGGCAGCCAGGTCTGCGACTGCGCTTGTGAGTAGTGCGCCAGCCAGAGCTGCGAGTGGCATGCCAACCAGAGATGCGAGTGGCGCGGTGGGCACGGGAGAAGATATTGCGCCTGTGATTGGCGCGGCAGCCAGGGATGTGAATGGCGTGGCAGGCGTGAAATTAGACAGTTTGACTTTGTGCGGCACGACTGTTAGGGCTGCTGGGGTTGATCCTCTTGTGGCTGCTTGGGCCGTTTCGGGTATCACAGTGGGGGCTGATTCTGGTGTCGCAAATGGGGCAGATATTGTTGATACAGCAGTGGTTGCTTCGGTTGAGCCTCCCATTGGGGCAAATGGTCGGCCAAAAAATAATGCAAATCGAAATAGCAGTAAAGGGAAGCATATTGTGGAAGATGTTCAAAGAGTAACTACTAGAAAGGGATCGAAATCCAAATCTTCTTCTAGCGGACATGGTAGGACCCTTCCTACCAATCCTGCGTTATGATGATTGTCCACTGCTGGAATATTAGGGGGCTTAATAGTCCTCTAAAACAGCATGAGGTTGTGAATCTCATGAAGAAAAAGAAAGTTGATGTTTGCGGCTTGTTGGAGAATAAAATGTCTTCTTCTAAGGTTGAAGCTATGCAAAAGCTTAGATTGAAGCACTGGAAATTTTTGACTAATGCGACCATGTCTTCCTCAGCCATAATTGTTGTTTTCTGGAACCCATCTACTGTTATGGTGGATCTTGTTGATTGCTCCTCCCAAGGTATTCATGTTGTCCTTCGCTGCCTTGTGAGCCATATCAGTTTTCAGGTCAGCTTTATCTATGGTCTGCACACCATTGTTGCTAGGAGGGATTTATGGGCTTCTCTTCGTAGGTGGTCCCCCGCTTGTCCTTGGATGATTTTGGGTGATTTTAACTCTATCTTGTCCCAGGATGATAAGTTGAATGGTAGTGTTGTTTCTGCTTATGAGATTGCTGATTTTCATAAGTGCCACCTTGACTTGGGTTTGTGTGATCTTCCTTATACGGGTTGTCATTACACTTGGTCTAATGGTTCTATATGGAGCAAAATTGATAGGGTCCTGGTCAATCCTCTTTGGTCTTCCCTTCACCAATCAGCTCATGTCCACTTTGGTAATCAAGGGGCCTTCTCCGATCATTCTTTTGCTACTGTTCGGATCAATCCTCAAGACAAGGGTCATCGTAGCTTTAAATTCCTGAATATGTGGTCTACTCATGCCGATTTCTCCTCTACTGTTTCTGAGGGATGGAACATGGAAGTCTTGGGGTCTGCTATGTTTTCTTTGTGCAAGAGGCTTAAGTCACTGAAAGCCCCCCTTAAGCGTTTAAATGAGCAGCATTTCAGTCATATCTCCGAGAGGGTGTCTCGTGCTGATGCGGATTTGGATATTTTACAGACTGCTCTTCCTGGGGATCCCAATAATCATCAGCTCGCTCTTGAGGATAAGAGGCTCCGGTTTTTTGGCCAAAAGCTTAAATGTGATTTTCTGAAGGACAGTGACAGAGGTACTAGTTTCTTCCATGCGATGATGAGTCAGAAGCATAGTCGCAGCTTCATCTCAACTATTCATAGAGGGGATGGTTCTCTTACTTCCTCGGAGAGTGAGGTTGGTGCTGAGTTTGTCCAGTTTTTCCAGAACCTTTATGGGTCCTCTAGACCCACCTTGCCTCTGGATAATGATGTTATTCTCCGCGGCCCGTGCCTTCCAAATAGCTCAAGTGAGATTCTCTTAGCTCCTGTCACTTGTGATATTATTCGGAAAGCCTTGTTTGGTATTGGGAATGATAAGGCCCCGGGTCCGGATGGGTACACGGCTCACTTCTTCAAATCTGCTTGGCCGATTATTGGAGAAGATTTTTGTGGGGCAGTTCAGGATTTCTTTCGATCTGGGAAGTTGCTAAAGCAGATCAATCATGCTGTCATCTCGCTTATTCCTAAATCTGCCCATGCTGCCTCTCCTGGTGATTTTAGGCCTATCTCCTGCTGCAATGTGATCTATAAGGTTATCTAAAAAATTCTTGTTGATCGTCTGGCTCTTGTCTTGAAGGATATTATTAGTCCCATGCAGAATGCCTTTCTTGGGGGTCGGGCTATGACAGATAATATCAATCTTGTGCAAGAGTTGCTTCGGCAGTATGGCAGGAAGCGCACTTCTCCAAAAGCCCTCATGAAGATTGATTTTAGAAAGGCTTTTGACTCTGTCCAGTGGCCTTTTCTCTGCGATCTTCTTCGGCTTCTTGGTTTCCCGATGCAGTTTTCTCACTTGGTTATGCAGTGTGTTGAGTCTACTTCCTTCTCAGTTGCGGTGAATGGCAATCTCTATGGCTTCTTCCCGGGTAAGAGTGGTATTCGCCAATGTGACCCCCTATCTCCGTATCTCTTCATCACTTGCATGGAGTATTTTTCCCGTATGCTTAAGGGAGTTTCTAGGCAGCAGTCCTTTCACTTTCACCCTCGCTGCAAACCTCATGATATTTGCCATCTTGCGTTTGCTGATGATATTCTGCTTCTGGCTAGAGGCGATAAAGCCTCGATCATGACTCTTCTTCGTCAGTTAGAGGTTTTTGGGCAGGTTTCTGGTTTGGAGATCAACCCTTCCAAATCCTCCATTTATTTTGGTGGGGTGGGTGCTGTCTTGAAGCAAGATATCCTGCTGACCACGAATTTCTCAGAAGGATCTTTTCCCTTCAAATACTTGGGGGTTCCTCTCAGTCCTCACCGATTGCTGGTCTCCCAATATTTTCCTCTCATTCATAAGCTGGAAGCCACGGTCCAGAGCTGGGTGGGTAAGCATCTTTCCTTCGCAGGAAGATTGGAGCTTTTGAGATCGGTTCTCTATGGGATGATTCAGTTCTGGCTAAGTATCTTCCCTCTTCCGGATGCTGTTATCAGGGACATTATCCGTATTTGCAGAAATTTTCTTTGGTCAGGTAAGGTGGATAAATCTCACTCTGCTTTGGTTGCTTGGAAGACTGTTTGCTTGCCTAAGCAGGAAGGTGGTCTGGGGCTTTTTGATGTTAAAGCCAGGAACCGCAGTTTCTTGGTCAAGCATATTTGGAATATTCATTTACAAGCGGATTCTCTATGGGTTAAGTGGATTAATCATTATTATCTGCCGGGCCAAACTATTTGGGAT
>CM018590.1:11241612-11291612 GCA_009078335.1 Salix brachista
GCGCGCGCGCGCGTGCTTCGTCTTTGGGGCGCTGAGCGGGCAGTGCCCTGGCGCTGAGCGCCGGGGTGGAGAGTGCTCCCCTGGAGAGCAAAATGTAGTTTCTCAACTCTTGCAGGGGGGACGCTACTAGGTCCCAGCTGGCCCCCCCTTTAAAACCTTCAAAAAAAATAATTTGAAGCTGAAATTTGGCACAGAGGTTTGGAAAAATCCAATGTAACTGTAATATGTTTTTCTGAATTTTTAAAAATCGGTAATTATTTATTTGTATTTTCCTCCCATTAAAAATCCAGAAATTCATATAAAATAGGAACCGGCTCGGAATGACCCCAAATTTTGTGGGAAGGCGCACAAAAATATGATGGATTTTACTGGTCTGATAGGGTGTGGAAAGCTTCCCGTTATCATGGCGACATGCGGGAACCACAGCAGCTCGCCTGCCGCGCGGGGGGCGTCGGGCTGGCACTACGGGCTGTCCCCTTGGCTGTCGAATTCACTGGCACTGCCTGGGCTGTCGAATTTTTCTTCGGGCTGGCAAGGCCCCACGGGTTGATGAATTCTGTGGCTCTGCCTCCCGGCTGCCGAATTCTCTGCCACAGCCCCCCCGCTGCCGAATTCACTGCCCCCGGGCTGCCGAATCAGCTGGCACTGCCTTCGCTGCCGCTTTTTGCGGCACCTTTGCACGCTTAAAAAAGTCATGGAAAACTAATTTTCGGGCAACTTTGCACGCTTAGCTTTCATGTGTGTAGGGTGGGTGGGCAGAAATTCCCGTGTTGAGCAAGTCCCCGGAACCCTACCCCAGCCTCACGAGCACCCCCTCGCGGGCTAACGCGTGGCTCGATTTTAGGCCAACCACGGGCGGGAGCGCGCGGGAGACCAGTATCCGCCCCCGCCCTCGTGAGCCGAGGGGAGTGGGGGCGACGATGCGTGACACCCAGGCAGACGTGCCCTCGACCAGGAGGCCTCGGGCGCAAGTTGCGTTCAAAGACTCGATGGTTCACGGGATTCTGCAATTCACACCAAGTATCGCATTTCGCTACATTCTTCATCGATGCGAGAGCCGAGATATCCGTTGCCGAGAGTCGTTCAGATTATCACAAAAAGAAGGCGCGCCCCCGACACCGAGGCTACAAGGGCGTGCTCCTAGTACTCAATTTCCTTGTTACGACTTCTCCTTCCTCTAAATGATAAGGTTCAGTGGACTTCTCGCGACGTCGTCAGCGGCGAACCGCCCACGTCGCCGCGATCCGAACACTTCACCGTACCATTCAATCGGTAAAAGCGACGGGCGGTGAGTACAAAGGACAGGGACGTAGTCAACACGAGCTGATGACTCGCGCTTACTAGGAATTCCTCGTTGAAGACCAACAATTGCAATGATCTATCCCATCACGATGAAATTTCAAAGATTACCCGGGCTTGTCAGCCAAGGCTATAGACTCGTTGAATACATCAGTGTAGCGCGCGTGCAGCCCAGAACATCTAAGGGCATCACAGACCTGTTATTGCCTCAAACTTCCTTGGCCTAGAAGGCCATAGTCCCTCTAAGAAGCTTGCCGCGGAGGGTCACCTTCGCATAGCTAGTTAGCAGGCTGAGGTCTCGTTCGTTAACGGAATTAACCAGACAAATCGCTCCACCAACTAAGAACGGCCATGCGCAAGCTGTTAAAGCCTCCTCTCCTCTTTGGAAGACTCTTATCTCCCTAAAGGACCAGCTGATTCATGACTTGGGCAGTAGCTCCTCTGTAGTGTCTACCTTGACTGGTTGGAATGCCGGTACTGGTTGCCTTTCTGCTAATGCGTATGAGCACTTTAGGATGAAAGGTCGCATGATCCGTTGGGCTACGGTGGTTTGGGAGAATTGGGCTTTGCCCAAGCATTGTTTTGTGTTATGGCTCGCGGTGCTGGGAAAGCTTAGAACTAAAGACATATTACATTTCATTCCTGCTGATACTAACTGTGTGCTCTGTGGTCAGGACCAGGAGTCGCATTGTCACTTGTTCTTTAAGTGTCAATGGACATCGTCTTTGTGGGGTAACATTGTTCGTTGGCTTCATATTCTCCGCCGGATGCCTACCCTATCTAGTGCTATTCGAGGGCTAACCCCTAAGAAGAAGAAAATGGAGTTCAGAATGAGAAGAGCCTCCCTCGGCATTGCAGTCTACCTAATTTGGGAAGAGAGGAATGAAAGGCTGTTTGATAACTCTTGCTCGTCGGTTGAGAGGATCTTCCGGAGATTCCAGGTTATATTCTTCACAGTGTTCCACTTCCATGAAAAAGACCACTTTTCCATTGATGTTGGTTGAGTTGTTTGCCGGCCGCTTGGATTCTGGTGTCTGGTTCTGCTGTGCTTTCTGCTGCTTCCTCTTTGGTTGGCCTTGGTCCTTGAGTGGTAGTTCTTCTGCATTGGCTTATGTCCTTCTGCTGCTGGGTTTTGTTGTGTTCGCCATGGGTGCTGCTTCTCCGGGGTTGCTTTTTGTGTTGTTTGATAACTCTCATTTAGTTGTTGAGTTTATTTTCTTCATGTTTTGTATCTAGCTTGTCAGCGCTCTAGCTGGGTTGTGAGCAGATATGTTTTCTCCTAGGCCTAGTTTTGGCCTTTAGGTTTCTAGTTTCTTTTGGCCCGTAGGAGCATGTTCCTTTTCGGTGCCTTCTGCTTTCTTTCTGCTGTTTTTCAGCTTGTTGTATTCTTTGATCTCTTAATTCATACTTACTTTTGATCAAAAAAAAGAAAGAGCTCTCAGTTGCTATCAATGGAAATCTTTATGGCTTCTTTCCGGGTGAAAGCGGCATTCGGCAGGGGGACCCTCTTTCTCCCTACCTTTTTATCACTTGCATGGAGTACTTCTCCCGGTTGCTTAAGAGAGTGTCTCAGCAACAAGTTTTCAGGTTTCATCCGCAGTGTTAGCCCCTCGGTATTAGTCATCTTGCTTTTGTCGATCAAATGGCAAATGGAAAGACTTGTTCTCTTCCAATAGACGGGCCGATAGCGGGACTAAATTGGTAAACTTTTCGGAACTTAATAATGCCTCTTCTTGTTCATTGCTTGAGAATGATCTTGGTAACCTTAAGGATGTATGGAAATATTGCATTGTGGGGTATGTTGCGGGCAAATTTCCGGGGTTTAAAGCTCTTAATAATATCATTGTCAACTCTTGGAAGTGTAAGGCATCGCTAACCATTCATGAATCGGGTTGGTTAGTTTATCAGTTTTTGCATGAGGAGGATAAGATTGCTGTGCTTAGTGGAGGTCCTTATCTAGTATATGGCCGACCTTTGATATTGAAATCTATGCCTGAATTTTTTGATTTTTCAACTGCGGATATGTCCACCGTCTCGGTTTGGATTAAGCTTCCTAATCTTCCATTACAATGTTGGTCGCCAGTCTGTTTGTCTAAGATTGGGAGTGTTCTCGGTAAGCCCGTTCAGTGTGATATGCTAACGTCTTCTATGTCCCGACTATCATTTGCTAGAATTCTTGTGGAGATTGATTTGCTTGCCGATCTTAAACATTCTGTGTGCATTGTGTTGCCTAATGGTGCATCTTTGAATCAGAAAATTGTTTATGAAACTTTGCCGAGATTTTGCAAGCATTGTAGAGTTATTGGTCATAACACTGCTCTTTGTCCGCACTCATTGATAAGAAAGTGCCTTCAGTTTCCGTGACAGCCAAGGTAGTTTCAGCAGCTGAGAAAGATTTAGAGAAGCGGTGGGTTCCGGTCAAGGAGGTACAACAATTGAGTGATGAGCCCTCTCGGCCTGTGACTGATGAAGAGACCTCTCAGCCTGTGACTGATGAAGACACCTCTCGGCCAACTGCTTGTGAGGAGCCCTCTCAACCTAATGGTATGCAGGTCTCTTCTTCTTTGAATGCGGCCTTTGATGAGCAGCGGGTTGATCCAATGCAAATGGAATCTGATGTTGGCGAGTGGATAGTTGTCAAAAAGAGAAATGGAAAATCTAAAGTGGCTAATGATAAAGCAATTGCTAATGATAAAGCAGTTGTTGTGACTAGTATGGGGGATCAGATTTGTTCGGTGGGAATAGATGTGGACCCGTTATATGGTGTGACCACGCGGAGTGGTATTCGGCGAACAAGTGTTCTTCCTAGGAGTAAAGGGCTGAAGGCCTTAGCTCCGGCGAATTTATGTTAATCTACTGCTGGAATGTCAGGGGGCTAAATAGTCCTCTGAAGCAGCATGAGGTTGTTAACCTCATCAGGAAGAAAGGTGTGGATGTTTTTGGTTTGCTGGAGTCTAAGCTTTCCGCCGCCAAGGTTGCTAGTTTGTAGAAGTTTCGGCTGAAGAACTGGAAGTTTTTGTCCAATGCTGAGGTGGCTGGTAATATTGCTCGGGTCATTGTGTTTTGGAACCTGTCCTCTGTCTTGGTGGATTTGATTGCTTGTTCGGCGCAGGGGCTTCATGTCTCCATTTGCAGTCTGGTTCATCAAGTCAGTTTCAGAGCTACTTTTGTGTATGGCTTTAATACGGTGGTAGCTAGGCGGGCTCTTTGGAATGATCTTAGGAGTTGGGACTCGTGTTCTCCTTGGATGATCCTTGGTGACTTTAATGCTGTTATGTCTCAGGTGGATAAGCACAATGGAGAGCCTGTGACTGGTTATGAAACCTCAGATTTTTTTCACTGTTGTACCGACTTGGGCCTTGCTGATATAAACTATTCAGGCAGCCATTTCACTTAGTCTAATGGCAGGATCTGGACAAAGATTGATAGTGTTCTGGTGAATCATGCTTGGTCCTCTCTTCAGTGTGATATTCAGGTCCATTTTGATCCGCCGGGTCCTTTCTCGGATCACTCTCCGGCTCTCATTCGGCTTGGTAGTAGTCATGTCGTAGGGCGGCGTAGTTTCAAATTCTACAATATGTGGGGCCTGCATGAGAATTTCATTGACTTGACGGCTGCTTCGTGGAATTTGGAGGTTTATGGCTTGCCGATGTTTGTTTTGTGCTCTAAGCTGAAGAGGTTAAAGCTGCCGTTGGAGTTAGGCAAGCATCATTTCAATCACATTTCAGAGAGGGTTAGTAGTATGGAAGGTGAGCTTCAGCATGTTCAAGAGTCTTTGCAGGATGACAGGGACAACCCTCAGCTTTTGGATATTGAGAAATCTTTGCGTAGTAAGCTGGTTCATCTTAAATCCGTGGAGAAAATGTTCTTTAGCCAGAAGCTCAAGTGTGACTACTTCAAAGAATGTGATAGGGGCACCAGTTTCTTTCATGCTATCATGGGTCAGAAGCAGCGAAAGAGGTTCATAGCCTCTATTGTGGGCAGTTCCGGAGTTCCTACTAAGTCAGAATCAGAGGTTGGGGCTGAATTTGTTAACTTCTATCAGAACCTTCTGGGCGTGTCGAAGGAAACAGACCCTCTGGACGTGGATGTTATTGGGTGTGGTCCATGTCTTGATCCCTCTGCCCATGATGGTCTTCTTGCTCTTTTTTCGGGTGATGACATTAAGGCAACTTTGTTCAGTATTGGTAATGACAAAGCTCCCGGGCCAGACGGCTACTCCGCTTTTTTCTTCAAAAAATCGTGGGATATTGTGGAGACCAACTTCGTCTTGGCAGTTTAGGATTTTTTCTTCTCCGGGAAGATGCTCAAGCAGATAAATCACTCCATCATTGCTCTGATCCCTAAATCTGCTAATGTCTCTTATCCTAGTGATTTCCGGCCGATCTCCTGCTGTAATGTCATCTATAAAGTAATCTCTAAGCTTTCGGACAGGTTAGCTAGAGTTTTGCCGGACATTATTAGCCCGATGCAGAATGCTTTCTTGGGTGGGTGGAAAATGGCAGATAATATCTTCTTGGTCCAAGAGCTGCTTCGGGATTATGGCCGCAAAAGGACTTCTCCCAAATTTCTTATGAAAATTGATTTTAGGAAAGCCTTTGACTCGGTTCAATGGGGTTTTTTGGAGAGTCTTCTTGGCATGCTTGGGCTTCCCTGTGGTTTTGTTCATCTGATTATGCAGTGTGTCCCTTCAGCCTCTTTCTCCGTTGCGGTCAATGGTAACCCTTACGGTTACTTCAAGGGTCAGAGTGGTATCAGGCAAGGTGACCCATTATCGCCTTATCTGTTCATTTGTTGCATGGAGTACTTTTCCAGAATGCTAAAGCAGTCTTCCAGCTTGTCAGGGTTTCACTTTCATCCAAAGTGCAGTTTGCTCGGCATTACCCATCTGGCTTTTGCTGATGATGTCCTCCTTCTGAGTCGGGGAGACCTTAGTTCGGTGGGTATCTTGCATCAGCAACTTCGATCTTTTGGTAATGTGTCAGGTCTTGATCTTAATCCCTCCAAATCTTCCATTTATTTTGGAGGAGTAAAGCAGACCTTAAAAGATGATATTCTCCAGTTGACCGGTTTTGTAGAAGGAACTTTTCCCTTTACTTACCTGGGTGTGCCGCTTAGTCCGCATCGGCTTCTGGCGAGTCAGTTCACTCCTCTTTTGCATAAGCTGGAATTAGCTATCCAGGGTTGGATGGGTAAATTCCTTACTTATGCTGGGCGGTTGGAGTTGCTGCGATCTGTGCTGAATGGGATGGTGCAATTTTGGGTTGGAATCTTTCCTATTCCGGGGGTTGTTTTGTCTCGTATCATCAGCATTTGCAGGAGCTTCTTGTGGTCGGGGTGCATTGGGAAAAGAACTGCTTTGGTGGCCTGGAAGCAAGTTTGTCTCCCGAAGAAGGAAGGGGGGCTTGGGCTTCTGGATCTAAAGGCCAGAAGTCGTTCTGTCCTAGCTAGTCATATCTGGAACATTCATCTCAAAACAGACTCCATCTGGATCCAATGGGTCCATCATGTTTATCTTGGTTCCTCTGATATTTGGGCTGCGCAGGCAAGTAAAACCTCCTCTCCGCTTTGGAAGGCTATAATGCTCTTAAAAAATCATATCTTGGGCGCGAGTGGCAATTAGGGAGCTGCCAGGCAATAACCAACCGACCAGCAAGAAGCTTGGAGATGACTTTATAGACCACATTGCAGCAGGAGATGGGCCTAAAATCACATGGGGAGGAAGCATGAGCTGACTTAGGGATGAGAGATATAACCGAATGGTTAATCTGCTTAAGCATTTTCCCCGAGGCAAAGAAATCCTGAACAGCAGCGCAAAAATCATCCCCAACAACTGACCAAGCAGATTTAAAGAAGAAAGAGGTGTACCCATCCGGACCTGGGGCCTTATCATTCTCAATCCCAAACAAGGCAGCCTTAATATCATCATTAGAAACAGGCGCAGAAAGAAGCCCACAAGCAGAAGCAGAGAGACACGGACCATTGCAGACAATGTCCCTATCCAAAGGCAAAGTAGACTTCGAGGAACCATAGAGCTTCATAAAAAAGTCCACAAACTCAGCCCCAACTTCCTTCTCCGAGACAGAAAGAGAACCATCAAACTTCTGGATCGCCGAGAGGAAATTTCTACCATGCTTTTGGCTCAACAAGGCATGAAAAAACCGAGAACCTCTGTCACTATCCTTAAGGAAATCACACTTCAGCTTCTGCCCAAAGAACATTTTTTCTGAGGACTTGAGGTTGATGAGCTGAAGACGCAATTTCTTGTCTTCTTGGACAAGCTGGGAATTAGTGGGATCCATGTGAAGAGCAGATTGCAAAAGGTCTAGATCCGATTCGGCCCGGGAAACCCTTTCGGAAATGTGACTAAAGTGAAGCCGATTAAGCAGCTTTAGCGGACACTTCAGCCCCTTAAGCCTTTTGCAGAGAGAAAACATAGGAGAACCCATAACTGCTTGCTGCCAACCCTCAGAGACAGTGTGGAGAAAATCTGTATGAGAAGCCCACATGTTAAAGAATTTGAAGCTTCGATGCCCTATAGCTTGGGGATCAAGCCGAACCGAAGCTGGAGAATGATCTGAGAATGCCCCTTGGTTACCAAAATGAACATGAGCAGTTCGGTGAAGGGAAGACCAAAAAGGATTAACAAGGACTCTGTCCAATTTACTCCAAACCGAACCATTAGTCCAAGTAAAATGACAACCAGTGTAGTTGAGATCATATAAACCCAAATCAAGACAACATTTATTAAAGTCAGCAGTTTCATACATAGATACAGCACTACCATTCAATTTGTCATCTTGAGACATAAGAGAATTAAAATCCCCTAAGACCATCCATGGGCCCGAGGGGCACCATTCACAAAGACTATCCCAAGTGTTAGCTATCATACTTTTAAGGGCTTTAAACCCAGGAAATCTCCCCGAAACATATCCAATTAAGCACAATTTCCACACATCACAAGCACAATCTAAATCATCATTCAAAATATCACACTTTGCAGTAGCAGTAATTTCAGAATAATGAAGAAGATGAGCTCCACTACTTGAGCTTCGGTTTGAAGCAAATAAGTTTCTCCAAGGACCAAGGGGAACAGATTTGGCAGTACCTGGAGGGGAAGAAGCAGGGACTTCAAGAACAGGGCCCTCGACATCATCAGGGGCTGAGGAAGCCGGAGAAGGCTGGCGAGCAGTGTGCTCCGAATTGACCAAGTCAGTTGACCCATAATGTGAGCTAGAATCAGAGTTGCATGAAGGAGTGTCTTCATCCTCAGAATCTTCGGCACTGGACACTTCAACAGGAGAAAAGGCCAATGAAGGGGAGCTCTCGGTGGCTGGAACTTGAGGGCTAGGGGTTAGAGGAGGAGCAATCTGTGGAGCATGGTCAACACACCCAGGGGCTGCACCCGTAGCACCCAAAACAGGAGGAGAAAGTTGAATGGGACCTTTGAGCTTTTTGGGGGGGAGAACAAGGGCCAACGAACGGGGTGGGGGGGGGAAGAGAAGAGTGGCGAGCATGCTTTTTGGTGGGAGAGGGAAGACCCAAAACCAGTGGGTGGTCTGGACAGGAAAGAGGGGGGCGAGAGGAGGAAGAAGGTGACTTTTTCTTAGCTTTTCGTTTTGCCATGGAGGCAAACGAAAGCTGGGCAGAAAGGGAGAGGGAAGAAGAGAAGACAAGGAACGATGACAAACAAACAAAAATCAGTAGGAGAAGGAAACAAACACAGCAAGAACGAAGCTAGGGCACAACAAGGGGGAAAAGGAGACTGAGCGGGAAAAGGGGGAAGAAGGGAAATTTAAATTAGGGCACGAAAAAAACTTGGAAATGGACAGAAATCACAAAGGCAAAGAGACGGGATGGAAAACAAACCAGACGAGCAAGGACGAACAGACGCTAGGGCACAAAAGGGGGGGAAATAAGTCTGGACGGGAAAATGGACGGGAAGCAAGATTTGAGTTTTGGGCATCAAAGGACATGAAGAGAAGCAAAAGACGAAGGAGAAAAGGACAAAGAGGTGGAAGAGACCTGCAGCAAGGGACCTAAGGCGAGGTGGAAGAGGAAAGAGGGAAGCTACGGGCGGGGAGGCTCCATGGCAGACCGACGTTGAGGACTTATCTTGCTTTGGTTGGCTGTCGTTGCGCTGCATGCTTGTCAGCGAGTTGGTTGCGTGGAGGTCATGTCTTGCTCAGTTGGGTGGGTTGGCTGCCGTTGCGCTGCGTGTTTGGCAGCGCGTAGGCTGCGTTGTGGAGTTGTCTAGCTCTGGTTGGCTGCGTTGGCTGTCTTCACGCTGATTGCTTGACAGCGTGTCGGATGAGTTGCGGAGCTGTCTTGTTTTGGCTGGCTGCGTTGGCTGTCGTTGCACTGATCACGTGGCAGCGCGTAGGCTGCGTTGTGGAGCTGTCTTGCTCTGGTTGGCTGCGTAGGCTGTCTTCGCGCTGATTGCTTGACAGCGTGTGGGATGAGTTGCGGAGCTGTCCTGTTTTGGCTGGCTGTGTTGGTTGCCGTTGCGCTGCTCGCGTGGCAGCGCGTAGGCTGCACTGTGGAGCTGTCTTGCTCTGGTTGGCTGCGTTGGCTGTCTTCGCGCTGCATGATTGATAGCGTGTCGGATGAGGTGCGGAGCTGTCCTGTTTTGGCTGGCTATGTTGGCTGTCGTTGCGCTGCTCGCGTGGCAGCGCGTAGGCTGCGCTGTGGAGCTGTCTTGCTCTGGTTGGCTGCGTTGGCTGTCTTCGCGCTGCATGCTTGACAGCGTGTCGGATGAGGTGCGGAGCTGGTTTGCTGAGTTGGCTCTCGTTGCGTTGCATGCTTGACAGCGTGGAGGCTGCGTTGAGGAGCTAGCTAGCCTTTCTTCGGCGACTGGCCAACCTCCATTTCTTCTCCTCGCTAGCTAGCCTCCCTGTTTCCCCTCACCATTGCGGCTGGGCAATGCCGTCAGCCACTTTTCCTCTCCTCTTGGCCATGTCGGTCAGTACCTCCAGATCCCTAACTCTCCCAGTCAGATCTACCTCCCAACCACCGGCAGCTGTAACCATAACTCCCATCAGCTCTCATTTTCTTCTTCGGAAGCACAAATGGCCACCATCTCCCACAAGCCTAGTTCCTCTTCTTCTCTCTCCACCGACGACCACCTCCTTGGGTAACCAGCCATATCTGACCCTAACAACTTTCCCTTACCGTCCACGGTAGCTTCTACCCCTACCAACAATTCCAACCCTTTTGTGGCAGTCCTGACTGCCGACAACAAGCCATCTAAAGAGGAGGAAGAACATATCTGAGATCTAGAGAAGAAGAGTCCAGCTGCCATTGTTTGTGTTGCGTTTGTATGTTTTGTTTGTTTGCAAGTCACCGTGAAGACCATCATCGGCGAGAGAAGGAAGGGCAGAGGTTGATCTAAAAAATCTTGTCTTGCATCCTCACCGGCGGCGGCACGTGCTTCCACGCCCCACGCGTCGTCGATGAAGGGCGTAAGAGCAGACACGCCGCTAGTTTTCCTGCGTTGCCTCCATTATCAATAGTGTTCCTGAGGTGGTTTGTTTTGTAATTTAGATGTCGTGTGTTCGTTTAAATTGTTGTTAGGCTAATTTATGTTTTGTAAATGTTATGTAATGTATAAAATGTAACAAAAAATAATGAAAAAAATAATGTGTAATTTACAAACCTCCATTCATCACTTCCCTGAGTGTGCCTGCGAGCCCTTCATCATCACACGTAGCACGCTTTTCATCCCTATCTCTTTCTCGTATTCAATTGTGCTTTCCAGCCCTCAAGTATGAATTAAAATAGTGTGCTTTCCAGCCCTATTTTCCCTCTTCTTTTAGTGCGTTTTAAATCCTCAACCATCAATTTAAATAGTGCGCCTTCCAACCCTATTTTCCACTCGTCGAGTGCGTTTTCCAACCCTTGACCATCAATTAAAATAGTGCGCTTTCCAACCCTATTTTCCCTCCTCCTTGAGTGTGTTTTCTAATCCTCAACCATCAATTTAAATAGTGTGCTTTTCAGCCCTATTTTCCACTCGTCAAGTGCGTTTTCCAACCCTCAACCATCAATTAAAATAGTGCAATTTCCAACCCTATTTTCCCTTCTCTTTGAGTGTGTTTTCTAACCCTCAACCATATATCCTAGATAGCGAGGTTTTCAGCCCTATTTTACACTTGTCGAATGTGTTTCCAACCCTGAACCATCAATTAAAATAGTGCAATTTCAAACCTTATTTTCCCTTCTCTTTGAGTGTGTTTTCTAACTCTCAACCATATATCCTGGATAGCGAGGTTTTTAGCCCTATTTTCCATTCCATGAAATCTTCACCATTTATATGTTTCACCTGGGTAGGTCACCCATTACAATGAGACTATCTCCACCATTCTCATCTGGGTAAGTCACCCATTACAATGAGACCATGTTCACCATTCTCACCTGGGTAGGTCACCCATTACAATGAGATCATTTTCTTGTGTCTTTCACAAATATCATCACCTTTTCATCCTTTGAGTGTCCTATTTAGGCCTCAATTCTTAGGTAGTGCGCTTTATAATCCTATCTTTATTGTTCTCTTCTGAGTGCGCTTTATAACCCTCATTCTCACTTCCAAAGGGATCAATCACTTCTTGGTTTGATAAACTCATTCTCTTTTTCTATACAACGCTTACTATCTAAAAACTTTTACAAGACTTTAGTCGTAAGCATTGTAAAGAGTGGGGCAACTGTCATAACTCAATTTTGGGTTATCCCCCCCCCCCAATCTACCCAAAACAAAACAAAAATAAAATAAAAGGGGCAAAATTGAAGGAAATTGAGAGTTTAATGGTCAATTGAGGGTTAAATCACATAAATTAGAAACCAAGGGCCAAAATAAAAAAGACGAGCAAAATTTAAGGCTACTGTTGAAATTTTGGGGAGAAAAACTATATATATTCAGCTGAATCTAAGGAAAAAGGGGGGGAGCAAAAAGGAAAAATCCAAAAAAACCTGAAAAACAAAAAAACTTAAAAAACAAAAAACCCTAAATCCTTTCTTGGGGTTGCAGCCGCTAGCCACCTTTTTGGGCAACTACAACCCCCCCTTCTCACTCCTCTCCTCCTGGCCAGCCTCCTTTCTGTCTCCCTCCAGCGACTGACCAACCTCCATCTCTTCTCCTCGCCAGCCAACCTCCTTGTTTCCCCTCACCATCGTGGTCGTCCAGTGCTGTCAGCCACCTTTCCTCTCCTCTTGGTCGTGTTGGTTAGCACCTCTAGATCTCCATCTCTCCCAGCCGGATCTGCCTCCCAGCCACCAGCAGTTGTAACCACAACTCCCATCAACTCTCATTTTCTTCAAGCATAGCCAACCACCGTCTCCCATAGGCTCAACTCATCTTCTTCTCTCTCCACCGACGGCCACCTCCTCGGGTCACTAGCCATATTTGACCCCATCAGTTTTCCCCTGCCATCCACGGTAGCTTCCACCCCTGTCGGCGATTGTTTGTGTTATGTTTATGTGTTTTGTTTGTTTGCAGGTCACCATGAAGGCCATCACCGATGAGAGAAGGAAGGGAAGATGTTGATCCACACACCCCTGTCTTGCATCCTCACTGGCGGTGGCACGTGCTTCCATGCCCCACGCGCCACCAGTGAAGGGCGCGCGAGCTGACGTGCCACCAATTTTCCTACGCTGCCTCCACTGTCAATAGTATTCCTGATGTGGTTTATTTTGTAATTTAGATGCCATGTGTTTGTTTAAATTGTTGTTATGCTAATTTATTTTTTGTAAATGTTATGTAATGTGTAAAATGTAACAAAAAATAATGAAAAAAAGAATGTGTGTGTGTAGTATATTAAACAATGTAAAAATATAAAAAAATGTTATAAAAAAAAGAAATAAAAAAACAAATTGCATTTATTTTCATGCATACGGCTGAATTCCAAAGTTTTTGCAATCATATTTTTCATAAAAAAACATATGTTACATCTTTCTCATGTTTTTAAAACGAAAGTTGGATATCGTAACTAGTTAACGATTATCTGTTGGAATTTGACCAAAATATCAAAAACAAAATTAACAATTATTTTAGTTTAGCTATCGCGGTGTAAAATTACATTGTAAAGTACACTCGCAGATAGATAAAAACAAGGTTTTCAAAATACAGTGTAAAATTGTTTTTGGTTAGTCTTTCAACTCGCAATGAGGTAGAGATTCTCTCACGAAGAGAGATCTATGTAGAACCGTAGAAAACACCAATGAAAAAAATTGAATTAGAAAAACAATCAAACAACAATGCAGATTGCCTTAAGTAGGGTGCAGTGGGGGTGATTTGTCTTCCCCTTGCACAACAAGTCCCCTTACCCAGACTCTCATAGACCAATAGGTTTCCTAGTGATGTTAATATTAGGTGGCAACTCCTGAGAATTATAATCGTGATTTTGCGACTATAAAACACACCTCCTTTTCATCGCGTGCCGTTATCTCCTCTCTGGGGATGGCGGGGCAAGAAACGCGAAAAAAACACCGTCGCAACACATAGCAATGGAAAATGGTGGTTCCACAATTAGGGAAGATACGGGGACAAGCTATTTTTTCTTTGTGGAGGACCATATCTTGTGTATGGTTGGCCCTTGATATTGAAATCCATGCCGGAATACTTTGATTTTTCATCTGCAGATATGAGCACCGTCCCAGTTTGGGTTAAGTTTCCCAATCTCCAAATGTTGGTCTCCTGTTTGTTTATCAAAGATTTGTAGTGTTCTTGGTAAGCCTATTCAAAGTGATATGTTGACATCCTCTATGTCTCAGTTATCATATGCAAGAATACTTGTGGAAATTGACTTGCTTGCAAATCTCTCTCATACAATATCCATTGCTCTTCCCAATGGCACATCTCTGAAGCAATCTATTATCTATGAGACTTTGCCCAAATTTTGTAAACATTGCAAGGTTATTGACCATAATGCATCCCTTTGTTCCCATGCTTTGGAAAAGAATGAGCTGAAGGTTGTGACAGCCAAAGAGGTTTCGGCAACTGAAAAGGTAACGGTGAAATGGTGGGTTCTAGTTAGGGGGTGATTCCTGGCCAGGAGGAGCCAATTGTGCAAAGTTTGCATGAAGCTCCTTCTCGACTTAATGCTAATGAAGTGCACGGCCCCACTGTTAATGAGTCTTTGGAGGAGCAGTGGTTTGACCCTATGCAAATAAAATCTAATGTTGGCAATGGACAGTGGTCATAAAGAAGAATGGTAAGTCAAAAATGGCTATTTACTTTAGCCGAACCCAAGTTCTCCCTCTCGTGATAGCCAAGGCAATGGGGAACAATTTTAGTATTATTGGGATTGATGCAGATACCTTGTGTGGCGTGACCACCAGAAGTGGTATCCGACAAAATTTTGTTCTTCCTAGGAGGAAAGGACTAAAGCCCTTAACCCCAACAAAATATTTATGTTAATCTATTGCTGGAATATCAGGGGTCTTAACAGTCTACTAAAGCAGCATGAGGTGGTTAACCTCATCAAAAAGAAATGTGTGGATGTTTTTGGCTTGTTGGAATCTAAGCTGTCTGCATTTAAGGTAGCTAGCATGTAGAAGTTTCGGCTAAAAATCTAGAATTACTTGACCAATGCGTAGGTTGCCGCTAATAATATCCGTGTTGTTGTTTTTTGGAATCCCTCCATTGTTTTAGTAGATTTGATTTCATGCTCAGTGCAGGGTCTTCACGTTAACATCTGCAGTTTTGTCCATCAAATTAGTTCCAGAGCTACTTTTATGTATGGGTATAATATAGTGGTCACAAGGAGGGCCCTTTGGAACGATCTTCGAGGATGGGAATCTAATTCTCCTTGGATGATTCTTGGTGACTTCAATGCTATCCTTTCCCTAGTAGATAAGCATAATGGAGAAATTGTCTCCTATTATGAAACCTCAGATTTTTTTCACTATTGTACAAATTTGGGTCTCACTAATGTTAATTATTCAGGTTGCCATTTCACGTGGTCCAATGGGAAAATCTGGACAAAAATTCACAGACTTTTGATGAACCATGCTTGGTCTTCTATTCAGAGTATTATTCAAGTCCTTTTTCAGACCATTCCCCGCCAACTATTCAGCCTGGTAATAATCACATTATGGGCCAACACAACTTCAAATTTTTTAACATGTGGGCATCGCATGCAAATTTATTAGATCTGGTGGCCAATTAGTGGAATTTCGAGGTTCATGGTTCGTTGATGTATGTTTTGTGTACCAAGTTGAAAAGGTTAAAGTGACCTTTAAAGGAGAAGCTTCATTTCAGCCATATTTCTGAGCGAGTAAATAATATGAAAGGAGAGCTTCTGCATCTCCAATCAATTCTGCTGGGTAACAGGAAAAATTCTCAACTGTTGGAAAATGGAAAGAAAGTTCGTATGAATCTGGTTAATCTAAAATCAGTAGAGAAGATGTTCTTTAGCTAGAAGCTTAAGTTTAATTTTTTCAAAAACTTCGACAGGGGCTCCAGTTTTTTCCATGCTATCATGGGGCAGAAGCAGACAAAATGGTTCATTGCATCTATGATGGGCAGTAATGGAGTCCTTACTTCTCCAAAATCTGAAGTGGGGAAGGAATTTGTTAGTTTTTATTAGAATCTTCTGAGCAAGTCTAAGGACACTCTGCCTTTGGATATGGATGTTATTTAGTGTGGGCCTTGTCTAGATGCCTCCACTCATGATGGTCTTCTTGCTCCTTTATTGGGTGAAGACATCAAAGCGGCGCTCTTCAACATCAACAATGACAAAGCTTTGGGTCCCAATGGGTATTCATATTTTTTCTTCAAAAAAGCTTGGGATATTGTGGGAAAAGACTTCATCTTGGTAGTTCAGGATTTTTTCAGCTCGGGAAAGCTTCTCAAGTAGATCAATCATTCCATCTTTTCATTGATTCCCAAATCTGATAATGTTACTTCTCCTAATGATTTCCACTCAATCTCTTTCTGTAATGTCATTTACAAAGTGATCTCTAACCTACTCTCGGACAGGTTAGCTCGCATCTTGCTAGATATTATTAACCTGATGCAAAATGCTCTTTTGGGGGGTTGTTGGATGGCAGATAATATTTATTTGGTCCAAGAGTTGCTTTGGTAATATGGTCGCAAGCGGACATCGTAGAAATGTCTTATGAAAATATATTTCAGGAAAGCATTCCAGTGGGGATTCTTGCATAGTCTTCTCGACATGTTTGGATTACCCCTAAGTTTGTTCATTTAATCATGCAATGTGCTATGTCCACCTCCTTTTCAATAGCCATTAATGGTAACCTTTACGGGTATTTCAAAGGTCAGAGCGGTGTCAGGTAGGGAGATCCTTTATCGCCATATCTCTACATTTGCTTTATGGAATATTTCTCTAGGATGCTCAATGAGTCCTCCAGTTTAGTTGGTTTTCACTATCATTCAAAGTGCAATTCCCTTGGTATTTCTCACTTGGCTTTTGCAGATGATGTTCTACTTCTCGCTCGGGGTGATATTAGTTCAGTACAAATTTTATCCTAGCAGCTTATAACTTCAGCAAAACTTCGGGTATCGACTTAAATCCATCTAAGTCTTCCATATATTTTGGAGTTAAGGAGAATGTGAAGACTGCTCTTCTACAGCTTACTAGCTTCCTAGAAGGATCCTTTCCTTTTACTTACCTTGGAGTGCCGCTCAGCCCTCACCGACTTTTGGTGAGTCAATTCACGCCTCTTATTCATAAATTGGAATTGGCCATTTAGGGATGGATGGGTAAGTTCCTTACTTATGTTGGATGGCTTGAGCTCCGAAGATATGTTCTGCATGGGATGGTCCAGTTTTGGGTAGGTATTTTTCCCATTCCATGAATTATTATTTCCCGAATCAACAGTATCTATATGAGTTTTTTTGTGGTCAGGTTGTATCGGCAAGAAATCTGCCTTGGTCACTTGGAATTGGTCTCTCTCTCAAAAAATGAAGGTGGTTTGGGTTTGCTGGATCTAAAAGCCAAAAGCAAAACCATTTTAGCTAAGCATATTTGGAATATTCATGTTAAAATAGACTATCTGGATCCAATGGGTTCATCATGTTTATCTTAGTTCCTTAGCTATCTGGGGAGAGCAAGCTAGGAAAGCCTCCTCCCCGTTATGGAAGGCTACCATGTCTTTAAAAAATCATCTCATGGATGTGTGTGGGAGTCAAATTATTGTCATTAATTTGATCAGGAACTGAGATAGTGGCGATAAACTCTCTAGTAATGCCTACGACTATTTCAAATCCCGAGGGGATAAAATAATTGAGTGTGAGTTGTATTGGTCTCATGGTCTATGCCTCGATACAACTTTATCCTTTGGCTAGCTACCTTAGGCAAGTTACGAACAAAGGATCATCTTCAGTTCATGTCCCTAAATCTAAGTTGTCCCCTTTGTTCACAAGACATAGAGTCTCACCAGCACCTATTCTTTGATTGTTATTGGTCATCGCAGCTATGGGATCGCACTAAGTCATGGCTGAAGATTCACAGGCGCATGTTGACTTTGAATAATGCATTTCGCGGTCTCTGCATGGGTAACCATAGCATGGAAGCGAGGCTCAGGCGTATCTCATTGGAGATTACAGTGTATTTAACTTGGGAAGAGCGAACAAAAGGATTTTCATTCAACCCAATTATCAATGCATAGGATCTTCTGTAAATTCCAAGAAATGTTCTTTACCATTTTTTCATTTTCGGGAAATAGATCACTACAATTTGAATTTTGGATGATGGTCCTTAGGTCTTGGTTTCGGTTTGGGATTGGGGCCGGTTCGTGGACTTGTCAAGGTTGTCGGTTCATTTCTTGTCCTTCGCCCATGGGAGGGACTGTAGGTGTGTTGCCTTGGTTTTGCTTCAGTTCAGTTTGGGTTGGTTCCCAAGGTTTTGGGCGGGGTGATTGGCTATGTTCATCAGTCCTTGGGTTGGTTCTCTAGCCCTCAACCTTCCTCCTCTAATTCTCCCCATGCTCGGTTTGGAAAAGGGTGCAGCTTTGGCTCCTTTGGCCAGCTTTTAGGTTATGTTGCAGCCTTGCCTTCAGTCCGTTGGGTTCATGGTGGTTCTAAGGGAGTCCTTTGCTTTGCCCAATGGGTTTTTCCCTTCTCTCATGGTTTCGGCTGAACTGGTTTTGGGGAGAGGTGTTTTCTTCTTTTTCTGGAGCTGGTGTGTCACTTCGGTCAGTTTGGGGTTGCGGTTTGGGTTCCTTTTGGCTGAAGCATTGGTGGCTATGGAGGGTTCGAGTTTTTAGGGTAGAGAGCTTGGGTTTGTACATAGGTTTGGGTCTTTATTCTTCGGTTTCTTCTTTGTTTCAGGGGTTGCTTAGAAGGGTGGGTTTCGGTGCAGGCTTGCTCAGTTGGTCATCTTAGTAGCCCTTGGGTACCGGGTCTCTCTTGGGTTCAGGGATGGAGTGAGTGCTGGCTTTGGTCCTTGTGCCTTTTAGTTTATCCATTGGGTCTTTCCTTTTCTTAGGTTGCTTTGGGTTAAGTCCTTTTTCCGTGTGGAAGAGTTCTTTCCCGTGCTGGCCAGTCGGTTCCCCATGCTTCTACTTTGGTTTAAAGGGTTGGTTGGGATGGAATTTGGGTTCTTCCCCCTCCTATGTTTTCGCTCCCTGACTTTTGGTTGTTAGGGGGTTGGGTTCTTGGTCGGCCCTATCTTCCTTTGGGCCAATAGGCTAGTCTGTGGTTTGGGTTGGTCCATATGGGCCTTTCCTCTTGGGCTTCAGCCCAAGTTTTAGGTTCCCTCATTGTGGGTTGGGCTTTGGGTTGGTTAATTGCTTTCCTTAGGCCTTTCAGATTTTCTATTAGGGAACATGTTCCCTATTTTGTTAGTTTTATTTTTAGTTTCCCTCTAAGGTTTTCTTAGTCCTGTAAATTCTCTTTTTCGCTAGTTTTCTAGCTTTGTTCTTCTTTGATCTTTAATATACATATAGTTGATAAAAAAAAACAGCTCTCAGTGAGTGCACGACTTGAGATAGAAAGTAGAGAGAGATGCTTTACTTCCATTGAGAAGATTTCTCCCCTTCGATGATGCTACCCAATCTCTGGAGTTCCTACACTTATTCTAAGTTCTCTTTTGTTCTTCCTTGTGTGATTCTTGATTGTATTAATGGCCAAAAACAGGAAGAAAAATGTTATTTCTAAGTTGAAGAAGCAAGATGGGCTGCGACAGGAGCAAGTTGTTCTTGCTCTTGCAGCCCCCATTCCAGCCCCTCCTTCCTCTTCTAGTTTGTGAAGGAATTCAGTGTATGATAGTAGTGGTTGATGTCCTACCAAGTCTACTCATTCCCGTGGCAGATTTGGGGTTTGCCCCGGCTCTGAAGATAGTAGTGAGGAGGAAGATGATTCCAGTTTGGACATGTGCAGGGAAGATGAAGCTCATGTTTCCAAGTTTTTCTTTTCTTCTCCCATGTCAACTAAGGTGTTGGATGATGGTCTTGTGTTGTATGACAACCATGCTCATCACATCTCGCAAGGAGAGGCAGCAGCAGCCTCGACAGGAAGGCTGAGAATGTTCATGATGTCTCTCCCCTCTTCCCCTGGTGGTGACAACCTCCATAGCTAATGAAAGTTTCTCGTCTTCATCTTATTCTAAGTCCAAAGCTAGGGAACATGGTGGCTCTCATTCCAACTCCAAAGTCATGGTTACGACAGTGGTAGTAGCTAAGGAATCAGGGGAAGAAGAAATTGTTTCTCTTCTCCTGCTGTCAGCGGCGACAACCCCCAAAGGTCTCCTACCAGTTGTTGATAAAGGAATGGGAAATACTTAGTAATGTTGGGATGGATGAGGATATCTTACATGGTGTGACCACCAGGAGTGGTATTCAGCAGACTACTATTCTTCCTAGGAGCAAAGGGTCGAAGGCCCTAGCCCCAACGGATTATTTATCTTAATCTACTGTTGGAATATCAAGGGTCTTAATAGTCCTCTCAAGCAGCATGAGGTGGTTAACCTCATCAGGAAAAAAGGTGTGGATGTGTTTGGTTGCTGGAGTCTAAGTTGTTTGTCGCTAAGGTAGCTAGCATTCAAAAGTTTTGGCTAAAGAATTGGAAGTTCTTGTACAATGCAGAGGCTGCAACTAATAATGCCCGTGTTATTTTCTTTTGGAACCCCTCCTCTATTTTAGTAGACTTGATTTCATGCTCAGCGCAGGGCCTTCATGTTAGCATAAGCAGTCTTGTCCATCAAATTAGTTTCAGAGCTACTTTTGTGTATGAGTATAACACAATGGTCACAAGCAGAGCCCTTTGGAATGATCTTCGAGGATGGGAATCTAATTTCCCCTGGATGATTCTTGGTGACTTCAATGCTATTCTTTCCCAAGTAGATAAACACAATGGAGAAGCCATCTCTGGTTATGAAACCTTAGACTTTTTTCATTGTTGTATAGATCTGGGTCTTAATGATGATAATTATTCAGGTTATCATTTCACTTGGTCCAATAGAAGAATCTGGGCAAAAATTGATAGAGTTTTGATGAACCATGCGTGGTCTTCTATTCAGAGTTCTATTCAGGTCCATTATGATCTGTCGGGTCCTTTTTTGGACTATTCCCCGACAGCTATTCGGCTTGGTAATAATCACATATGGGCTAGCGCAACTTCAAATTTTTTAACATGTGACCATCGTACGATAACTTTTTAGACTTGGTGGCCAATAAGTGGAACTTTGAGGTTCATGGTTTGCTGATGTATGTTATGTGTACCAAGCTGAAAAAGTTAAAGCAACCTTTGAAGGAGTTGGGCAAGATTCATTTCAGCCATATTTCTGAGCGAGTAAATAATATGGAAGGAGAGCTTCTGCATCTCCAATCAGTTCTGCAGGGTAAGAGGGAAAATTCTCAACTGTTGGAAAATGGAAAGAAAGTTCTGCAGCGTAAACTAAGAATGCTTTTTTGGGAGGCTGTAGGATGGTAGATAATATTTATTTGGTGTGGGAGCTTCTTTGGCAATATGGTCGCAAGCGGACATCGCCAAAGTGTTTTATGAAGATTGACTCAGGAAAGCCTTTGACTCGGTTTAGTGGGGTTTTGTGAAGGACTTTCTCAGCATGCTTGGGTTTCATCACAAGTGTATTCATCTGATCATGCAATGTGTCTTGTCTGCCTCCTTTTCAGTAGCCATCAATGGTAATATGTACATGTATTTTAAAGTTAGGAGTGGTGTCTCTAGGGAAATCCTTTATCACGTTAAGCTCCTGAAGTAGGTCAATCATTATGTGATCTCCTTGATTCCAAAGTCCATGAATGTTACAAGTGCAAATGATTTTTAGCCAATTTCATGCTACAATGATCTCTATAAGGTGATATAAAAAATTCTTGCTGATAGATTAGCCTCTACAATAGCAAGTATTATCAGTCCTATGCAAAATGCTTTTCTGGGCAGTCACATGTTGGCCAAAAACAACAATACTATCCAAGAGCTACTTCGGCAATATGGTAGGAAGAGGTCTTTGAAGTGCCTTATCAAGGTGGATTTTCGGAAAGCCTTTGACTTTGTCCAGTGGAGTTTTTTGCGAGGTCTCCTGTAGAACCTGGGTTTCCTAGACAAATTCATCCACCTAATCATGTCATTTGTCGAGTCCATCTCATACTCTATTGCAGTTAATGGCAATCTGTATGGGTTTTTTTAGGGTAAGCGAGGTGTGAGGCAAGCGGATCCTATCTCCCCCTATCTCTTTATTATCTGCATGGAGTACTTCTTGAGGATGCTCAAAATCTCCTCCTGGCAACCAGGTTTCCACTTCCATCTGAAATGTAGCCCTCAAAATATCAGTCACCTAGCCTTTGTAGATGATATCCTCCTCCTGTCCTGTGGAGACAGAAGCTCAGTTCTAATCTTGGCAAGCCAGCTAAAGGCTTTTGGCCAAGTCACGACTTAATGCCTCCAAAACCTCCATTTATTTTGGGGTGTTGGGAATTTGAAGAAGTAGGTTATGCTCCAGGACTCGGGGTTTATGGAGGGCCCTTTCACCTACCTTGGCGTCCCTCTAAGCCCTCATCAGCTTGTAGCTAGCCAATTTCCCCCTCTAACCCGCAAGCTTGAGTTGGCTATCCAGTCCTTGAAGGCAAAGCACCTTACTTATGCGGGAAGGCTTGAGCTTGTCAGGTCCATCCTCTACGGCATGATCCAGTTCTGGGCAGCTATTTTTCCTCTCCCTGAGATGGTTATCTCTAAGCTTTTCAGCATTTGTCATAATTTCCTCTGGATGGGAAACACCATAAAGAGTGCCTCCACTTTAGTTGCCCGGAAATCAGTTTGCATGCAAAAGGAGGAAGGAGGCTTGGGTCTTATGGATATAAAAGCTAGAAACAAAAGCTTCATGACTAAAATCCAATGGAATATTCATCTTAAATCAGATTCCATCTCGATCCAGTGGGTTCATCATTTCTACCTACAGGGAACCATTATCTGGAATGCTCAAGCTCAGAAAACCTCCTCTCCTCTATGGAAATCCATCCTCTCCCTTAAATATCAGCTCCTTGAGTCTAGTGGGGGGCAGAAGGAAGTCATTGCCCTAATGAGAAAGTGGAAGAATGATGATGGGCACCTTCTAAGCTAGACAAGAGTAGTATGGGATGGCTGGACCATGCCAAAGTGCAGCTTCATCTTATGGCTTGCAATGTTGGGTAAGCTTTGCACCCGCGATCGTCTTCACTTCCTCAATACTAATGCCTCTTGTGTTTTCTGCGACTTGGGCCAAGAATCTCACCATCGCTTGTTCTTCTCTTGTAGTTATTCCTCATATTTCTAGGGAGCAATAAAGTCTTGGTTGAGGATTAGGCATCCAATGCCGACCCTCTAAGAGCTGCAATAGGGTTGTTTCCTAGAAACAATCTAAAATAAAAAAGGAGAGTCGATTTGGGGATCGTGGTTTATCTAATATGGGAAGAACGAAACAAATGCATTTTTCACAATAAATGCAGTTTGATGGATGCCATGATCAAAAGGTTTCAGGTGTTACTCTTTACAATATACCACTTTTATGAGAAGGACCATCATGCTCTTGATGTCGGCTGAATGGCTGGTTTTTCCTCCTTGTGCTGGCTGAATTGATGTGTACCTCTTTTAGTGCTTGGTTTTTGTGGGTTTTCTACAGCTTGTGTTTTTTTTTGGGAATCTTGCTCTTGCTTGATGTTTGCTGAATGAATGACTTTTTCTCTTTGTGCTGGCCGAATTGATGTGTGCCTTTTCTCGTGCTTGGTTTATGTGGGTTTTCTGCAGCTTGTGTGGTTTTGTCTTGTGGCTGAAGTTCTTGTCTTCTAGCTGCTTCTCGTGTTTTTTCCTTGCAATCCGCTCTCATTTGTATGGTTTGTCCCCAGAGTACTCTCGGGTTGCTGCTTGTTCTACGACAAGGTTGCTGCTGGATTTTTGGCTTTCCTCTAATCTATTATGTATGTTGATTAGTTTATCTATTATTGTTTTGTATCCTAGCCTGCCAACTGTTTAGTTGAACTGTGGGCAGTTACTCTGTTTTCTTTGGCCAAAAATTAGCTTGTAATGTCCTCTTGTTACCTTGTCTTTTGGCCCTGGGAGCATGTTCCCTTGTGGTGTCTTTCTATTTATATTTGTTCTCTCTGACTTTGCTAGGAATCAACTTTTTTTATTCTTTGATCATTCAATATATTCTTACATTTGATCAAAAAAAAGAAAGAGCTCTCAGTCTATCAATTCTTTTTTTTTTTTATCAAATATAAGTATGTATAAAAGATCAAAGAAAAAAAAAACTGTGAATAACAAAGTCAAATAACCTAAAAGAGAAAAGACACCTCAAGGGAACACACTCCCTAGGAGCAAACTAAGGAGAAGCCAAAATAAGATGCAAAGTATCTGCCCACAATCCAACTAAGAAGATGGCGGGCTAGGATACAAGCAAAAAACAATAACTAAAAGAAATACAATAGTTATAAGAAGAAACAACAAGATCTCACAATCTATGCAGAGGCCAGCAGCACACAAGGAATCTCTCGGCAACAGACTAGCCACCAGCAACCAACACAAAGAAGGACAACAAATAGCAAGCAAAGAAGCAGGCGACAACCCATACCACTCCATTACGACCGGTCCATACATTAGCCAACATCAATGGAGAAGTGATCTCTTTCATGGAAGTGAAAAACTGTGAAGAACATAACCTGGAATCTCCGAAAGACTCTCTCCACCGAGGATGAAGAAGAATCAAACAGTCTTTATTACGCTCTTCCCAAATGAGACAAACCGAGAAGGCAAGAGAGGCTCTTCGCATTCTAGAAACCATCTTCTTCTGTTTTGGGAAAAGGCCCCGAATAGCACTATGAAGGGAGCTCATCCGACGATGTATATGCAGCCACCGAACAATGTTTACCCACAAGTTCGAAGTCCAGGGACATTTGAAGAATAAATGACTATGCGACTCCTGATCCTGACTACAAAATACACGGCTACAATGTTTACCCACAAGAAGGGAGCTCATCCGACGATGTATATGCATAACAGAGATGCTTGCCCATCCAACTTTGAATAGCAGCCTGGAGCTTATGAAGGAGAGGAGAAAACTGGCTCACCAGAAGCCGATGAGGGCTTAAAGGCACACCAAGGTATTTAAAAGGGAAAGACCCTACAGCAAACCCCGTAGCTTGGATGATCTCTTGTCTCAAACTGTCACCCACTCCCCCAAAATAAATGGAGGATTTGGAAGGATTTACCTCCAAGCCAGAAGTTTGCCCAAAAATCTCTAGCTGACGGAGAAGAGCTAGGACAGAAGACTTATCACCTCTAGCGAGCATAAGAACATTATTGGTGAATGCAAGATGGGTGATATCGAGAGGCTTACATTGCGAATGGAATCAGAAAGCTTGCTGACGAGACACTCCCTTTAGCATGCGAGAGAAATACTCCATACAAGTGATGAAAAGATACAGCCAAAGAGGATCCCCCTGCCGAATACTACTTTTACCTAGGAAGAAACCATACAGATTCTCATTGATTGCAATGGAGAAGGAGGTAGTTTCGACACATTGCATGACCAAGTGAATGAACCTAGAAGGAAAGCCCAACAGCCCCAAAAGCTCTCAAATAAAGGACCATTGAATCGAGTCAAAGGCCTTCTTGAAATCAATCTTCATTAGATATTTAGGAGAGGTTCTCTTTCTACCATATTGCCAAAGTAGCTTTTAAACCAAATTTATATTATCCCCCATAGCCCGACCTCCTAGGAAGGCATTCTACATAGGACTGATAATATCCCTTAGAGCAATAGACAAACGATCAGCAAGAAGCTTCAAAATAACTTTGTAGATCACATTGCAGCAAGAGATGGGTCGAAAATCATTAGGAGTGGAAGCACGAGCAGATTTGGGAATCAGAGAGATAACTGAGTGATTAATCTGCTTGAGCATCCTCCCCGATCTGAAGAAATCCTGAACCTCCATACACAAATCATCACCAAACCAGGCAGATTTGAACAAAAGAGAAGTATAACCATCCAGCCCCGGAGACTTATCGTTCCCAATACCAAACAAAGGTGTCTTAATATCATCATTAGAGACTGGAGCAGAGAATACTCCATACAAGTGATGAAAAGATACGGCCAAAGAGGATCCCCCTGCCGAATACTACTTTTACCTGGGAAGAAACCATACAGATTCTCATTGATTGCAATGGAGAAGGAGGTAGTTTCGACACATTGCATGACCAAGTGAATGAACCTAGAAGGAAAGCCCAACAGCCCCAAAAGCTCTCAAATAAAGGACCATTGAATCGAGTCAAAGGCCTTCTTGAAATCAATCTTCATTAGATATTTAGGAGAGGTTCTCTTTCTACCATATTGCCAAAGTAGCTTTTAAACCAAATTTATATTATCCCCCATAGCCCGACCTCCTAGGAAGGCATTCTACATAGGACTGATAATATCCCTTAGAGCAATAGACAAACGATCAGCAAGAAGCTTCAAAATAACTTTGTAGATCACATTGCAGCAAGAGATGGGTCAAAAATCATTAGGAGTGGAAGCACGAGCAGATTTGGGAATCAGAGAGATAACTGAGTGATTAATCTGCTTGAGCATCCTCCCCGATCTGAAGAAATCCTGAACCTCCATACACAAATCATCACCAAACCAGGCAGATTTGAACAAAAGAGAAGTATAACCATCCAGCCCCGGAGCCTTATCGTTCCCAATACCAAACAAAGGTGTCTTAATATCATCATTAGAGACTGGAGCAGAGAGAAGAGCACTAGAGCTATCAGAGATACAAGGACCACAACTAAGAACATCAACATCCAATGACAATGTGGATTTGGAGGTCCCATAAAGCTTTTGGAAGAAGAGCACAAATTCAGCTCCGACTTCCTCCTCCAAAATAGTAAGAAGACCATCTGATTTCTGAATTATAGGGATATAATTTTGGCCATGATTTTAGTTCATCATCGCATGGAAGAACCGAGAACCTCTGTCACTATCTTGAAGAAAGATACATTTAAGCTTCTAACTGAAGAACATGTTCTCGACAATCTTGAGATTCATGAGCTGGAGCCGGAGCTTTTTATCTTCAAGAACAAGCTGCGGGTTATTAGGATCCCCATGCAGGGAGTCTAGGCCTAATTCAACTCTTGACACTCTCTTGGAAATGTGACTAAAATGCCGCTTGTTGAGATGCTTCAGGGGATTTTTCAGCACCTTAAGCTTTCTGAATAATGAAAACATAGGAAAGCCAACTCTCAGAAACAGTAGTGAGAAAATTAACATGAGATGCCCACATATTGAAGAACTTGAAGCTACGATGTCCTTTGGCTTGCTGATCAAGCCGAACCATGGCAGGAGAATGATTAGAAAAAGCACCCTGATTACCAAAATGAACTGTGTTTTTTGCTGCAGAGAAGCCCAAGTAGGATTAACAAGAACCCTATCAATTTTACTCCAAACAGTACCATTAGACCAAGTGAAGTGGCATCCAGTGTAAGGAAGATCAAACAAGCCCAAATCATGACAACAGTGATGGAAATCAGCAATTTCATACATAGAGGCAACATTGCCATTCAATTTATCATCTTGCAAAAAAATGGAATTAAAATCCCCAAACACCATCCAAGGGCCCGAAGGGCACCACAAGCACAAACTATCCCATAAAGCCCTCCTAGCAACAATAGTATGCAAACCATAAACAAATGTTACATGAAAACTAATTTGACTCACACGCCTACAAATGGAAACATGAATGCCTTGAACAGAGGAGGCAACAAAATCCACATGAACCGTGGAAGGGTTCCAAAAGAGAACAATGCGAGCAGAGGAAGACGCATCAACATTCATCAAGTATTTCCAATGCTTGAGCCGAAACCTTTGCATTTTCTCAACCTTAGAAGCATGCAACTTAGTTTCCAACAAACCACAAACATCCACTTTATTCTTCTTCATGAGGCTAACAATCTCATGTTGTTTTAGAGGATTGTTGAGCCCTCTTACATTCCAGCAATGAATAATCATCGGAGGGCATGATTGGTAGGAAGAGTCCTACCATGGCTGCTGGATCCATCAATAATAAGTTTAGCTCCTTGTCTCGTGGTGACTCCTGGAGAGATCCCTACTCTATACTTCCCCTTATTTCTTGTCACTATGCCACTTTTCTGCCTTGAAACCACTTGGAAAAAAAAGAGCTCATAGTCTGTCAATCCTTACTATGTTTGGACCTAGTAAGTTTTCCCGTTTTGAGTCAAATTAAGCCGCATGATCCACTCCTGGTGGTGCTCTTCATTAATTCCTTTAAGTTTCAACCTTGCGATCATACTCCCCCCAAAACCTAAAAATCTGATTTCTCATAAGGTGCTGGCGGAGTCCTAAAAGCAACATCTGCCAATCCCTGGTCAACATAGTTTATGGTTGAGACTAGGATGGTATCTGATCATTTTTTCGCCTCCAACTTTCATTCTTGATTAATGAAAACATCCTTGGCAAATACTTTCGCAGTTGTTCATCTTTCATAAATCCAAGAATTTCACCTCTGACTATGAAATACGAATGCCTCCGACCATCCCTGTTAATCATTACTTTGATCCCGAAGGCCAACACAATAGGTTTGAAATCCTATGATGTTATCCCATGCTAATGTGTCTAGAGCGTAGGCTTTCTTTGAGCACTCTAGTTTGTTCAAAGTAAGAGCACCGGAGGCATGACCCAACTAGTTAAGGCCAAGAGCGCATCGCCAATAGATGGGACGAGGCAACCGGTGCACACCTGAGGCGGACCGGCCGACCCAACCCAAAGTCAACTACGAGTTTTTTAACAACAACTTAAATATACATTATTAGAGCTGGAATTATTGTGGCTGCTGGCAACAAACTTGCCCTCCGAAGGATCCTTGTTAAGGGATTTAGATTGTACTCATTCTAATTACCAGACTCAAAAAGCCTGATATTGTTATTTATTGTCAACCTCCCCTTGTTAAGATTGGGTAATTTGCGCGCCTGTTACTTTCCTTGGATGTGGTAGTCGTTTCTCAGGCTGTCTCTCCAAAATCTAACCCTATTTCTCCATCACCCAGTCACCACCATGGTAGGCCTATGTCCTACAATTGAAAGTTGATAGGGCTTGAATGATGTGTCACCGACATGATGGCCGTGCGATCCGTTGAGTTATCATGAATCATCAAAGCAACGGGCAGAGCCATGTCAACCTTTTATCTAATAAATGTGTTCCTTCTAGAAGTCGGGGTTTGCTGCACGTATTAGCTGTAGAATTACTACAGTTATCCGAGTAGCAAATACCATCAAACAAACTATAACTGATTTAATGTGTCATTTGCAATTTCACAGTCTGAATTAGTTCATACTTAGACATGCATGACTTAATCTTTGAGACAAGCATATAACTACTGGCAGGATCAACCAGGTAACATTTGTTGGTGACAACACGACCCACACGATCCCTGTCGCCGAAAATTCCAGCAGCGGGGTTGGGACAGGTGAGGAAGTCGATCTTATTGAGCACAAGCAACTCGAAAGAGCAGAGGCCTCAACGCTGGCTTTAGGTTTTGCATCCAAAAGCATGGGCGCGCTACCAGGGTCGCCCTGCAGCCCTGGGATGCAGTTTGGTGCACAAGCACGAAGCCTGTCAACATGGAACTCGATGACCGCTCATGCACACCATGTACACGTAACAACAATCCCGATGAGCGAACCACGATGAGATCGTGCCAACACTTCTAGACACGAAGGATAATGAAGGAGCAAGAAACTAACCGAAGAGGGACATGATAGGGACAATCTTTACGGTGGTGTCTGCCTAAGCTCAGAAGTCGTGAGCTAGGCTTCGGCAATGAGCATGTCACGCTATGAGGTCAGGGATCGTGGGGACGGCCGACACAGAAGTGCAAGCCAAGCAATTTAATACCACGACCACATAGCTACAACCCTCCCCGCAATCCCCGACCATGGAGCTCTGCACCCGACACGTCAACCAGGCCTCCAGCTTGCGAGCTAAAGTACGCACTACTGTCGGGATGACCCCCACACTATCGAGTGCGCTGAGGCTGCCAGCACCTTGGTGCGAGCTCAGCAAAGGAGTGTCAGACACAACCCTCGAAGAAGCAGCCCCAGCGCACTTGACAACTTGATGGGCATCATGGAGGTCATGGCTGAAAATGGTACATCAAAGCAGGCAACAATACATCAGGGCTACCTAAGCCCGGAAGCCGCAGACCAGGACTTGATTAACAACATTAGGGCTAGGACTCTTCCAGAATAAAAGGGAAGATATACGCAAGCAAGGGACTCTTCTTCTCTACTATATTTGTGGAAGATTCCTAGCCCTAATGTTGTTAATCAAGCTAAAAAGTAGGAGATAAATATTGTAGAGAAAATCTCTCTAATCTTTGACAGATTAGGAAGCACAACCCGTCATCCATCTTGCACCAGGAATTTCATGCTGCAGATGATTTTTCCTGACTTTGGTCCCTTCATGAAAGTTGTTGGGCTGAATGTGTAGAGGAATTTGGGATTTTGAATCATTGATTTAGAAATTTTATGCTCCAGATATGCCCAGTTTAGTGTTGGTGAGCGAACAGAGTCAAGGCTGACACTATTGTTCCAATTGGATGCCCAAATCTGCATTGAATTTCTAGCTATAAATCCAATTCTGAAACTCCTTCTTAGGAATTAAAACCTGAAACATGCAACAAAGGTCCGAAATATAAAGTGCATAATTTCCTATTTTGTAGCAAGTAATCTACAAAGTCTCATAAACATGCCAAACCCATAAAATAACTTTCGATATGTTGAAATAAGCTTAAAATATGTTAAAAAGCATAATGTAAAAGGAATACAAATAGATGTATATTTTGCACTTGTCAAATTCCCCCACACTTAGCTTTTGCACGTCCTCGGGCAAAATTCAAATTTACTTTTTTGAAAGAAAATGTAATGCCATCAACTAAGAACAATCAAAATCCTAAATCACCATAATGTTTCATGAGCAACAATTTACACAACTTAAAACAAATGCTTAGCAAATGTTTTTTTATTTGAAAATAAAATAACCAAATCCGTAGACCTCATAGAAATAATCACTCCATTCTCACGTGTTTGAAAGGTTAGTGTTTCGCTTAAATTTCTTCCAATGTAAGTGATCTACCATAAGCTTGCAAATCATCTCACTCTCCACCACCTAGATTACATGCACTACATAAATCATAAGGTCTTTAGAAGGGCTATAATGGGTCTCGGTTTAAGGTATGGTTTTTTTTTGGTACAGTAGCTTAAAAGCCATTGAGACCAATGGAGCAAAATACCCCGAATTTGAACACGAAACCTCAAATACTCCATCCATCCGTTCTTTAAACTTAAAGATATCAAACCCACTTTATCCTTTGTTACTGGATAATTTATCACTCACAAAAAATGTTTGCATTCAAGTTAAGGGACGATCCTTAACCTTTTATTAGAATTTGTTGAGGAATCGATGATAAGAACAAATGGTTGATATCAAATAAAAAGCTTATCTTTTTGTCATGGATTCTTATAATCTCCATATTTTCTTCATACCTTTCTCCAACCCATGATTTAATATATATCAATGTGTCATCAGGGATGAAGAAATCAATAGAACTAATATTTTCCATAATATACTGAAAGTACTTTAGAGTAACAATTTATGGCATTTCCCTACCATAGCACGTCACCTTTCAAAACTCTCCCAACTTTCTAGGTAGTCTCATGCTCCTATAATTATGAATTATACTCCACTGGTCCCTACGGCTTGAGTGAGATAAATGGTAAGGCTTGTAATGTGGGTTACCAAGGAAAAAGGTCATCAACTCAAAAGGTTCGCAACAGGAATATTAATTCAAAGGTGGGTTGATAGACTAAATGTGGCATATAACAAAGAATGCATTAATCATGTTTATGCAAGCATGTATCAATGTGGTCTCAAAAAGAATCATGGCAAGTTCTAGAGAGACAAAACAAATGGAAGAAAATCACACATGAAAGGAAAATAGAGACCGATATGGATGTTTCGGTCATTAGGCTCAAAATCTCACAGGATAGTGTCTATCACATTCAATTACATTTATTCCAAATAATATCGCTCGACTAAACAACCTTTAAGAAGCTTGTTCATCATTCAATCATGTTATGATTTTTTTTTGTTCAACTGAAAAGTCATGCATGACATTAACATGAAAAAAAATGTTGGAGTTCTTCAGTTGGCACAAAGATTTTAAGGAATGCATGGTCCTCCCCACACTAAATATGGACATTAACCTCAATGTGTGCAAGTAAATTCAGTGAAGAGAGAAGGAAAATGAGAAAACTGCCTTGATTATTCTTTGTATTTCTACATCCAACTAGAGCAATTGACACTTGGGAGTGGTGAAAACTTCATGATGTTCTTTGCATGTCTGACCGGAGTGGTACCTGGACCAAGAATCTTTCTATGAGAATAGATAAGGAAAAGTAAATTATATTTTTATTAAATATAAAGAGAGAAAACAATAAAAGGAATCCAATGGAAAAGAAATCTTTATTCATTATGGTACAATGCCACAGTTGGATTGCCTCCCAATATCGTCTTTCTTTATTGTCTTTGGCTAGACAAAGTCCTTCTACAACATTAGCTTCGTAAATCGGACCGATCAATTGTATCTCCTTCACGTTCTTACCATCAAAATCATCAATATAAGGCTTAAGTCTATGACCATTCACCTTAAAAATCTTGATAGTTTCCACACTCTGAATTTTGATTACACCATTTGGAAAAATATTCACCATAACAAATGGTCCAATCCATCTAGATCTTAACTTACCTGGCATAAATTTCAACCTGGAGCTAAAAAGTAATACCTTCTGACTAATGGAAAAATGTTTTCGGAGCAGCAAGTTATCATGAAGGTACTTTGTTCTCTCCTTGTACAACAATGCATTATCATAAGCTTCCAATCGAATCTCCTCCAACTCCTGAAGTTATAACTTTCTTTCTATTCCAGCTTCTTTAGCATCCAAGTTACATTGCTTCAGTGCCCAATAAGCATGATGTTGAATTGCGATAGGTAAATGATACAACTTACCGAATACCAACCTATATGGTGACATCCCAATTGGAGTTTTGTATGTTGTTCGGTATGCCCACAATGCATCTTCCATAGGTAGACTACAATCCTTTCGGTTGGGGCTCACTGTCTTCTCAAGGATATTCTTAATTTCCCGATTTGAAACTTCAGCTTGTCCATCGGTTTGTGGATGATAAGTTGGCTACTCGGTGGTAGACTCCATATTTTCACATCAATGCTTCCATAGTTCGATCGCAGAAATGGGTACCTTGATCAATTATTACTGCTCTAGGAATTCCAAACCTACTGAAAATATTAGACTTGAGATATCCTGCAACAACTATAGAATCGTTAGTACAGGTAGCTTTTGCTTCTACCCATTTCGACACATAATCCACAACAAGTAGAATATAAACAAAACCAAAAGAACTAGGGAAAGGTCCTATAAAATCCATGCCCCATACGTCAAAAATTTCAAAATATAAAATAGGATTTTGTGGCATTTCATTCCTACGGGATAAACTACCCATCTTTTGACATTTTTCACAACTCTTACAAAATTGGTAGGCTTATTTAAAAAGAGTTTCCCAATTAAACCCATTGTCTGAATTTTTTCTAGTTGTTCCAAAATGTCCACCACATGCTTAATTATTACAATAAGAATGGAATAAATTTCATCATTTGGTACACATCTTCGGATAACTTGATCTGAACCTAATTTCCAAAGATATGGCTATCCCATATATAATACTTGGAGTCATTCTTTATTTTGTCCTTCTTTGCTTTATTTAATTCATTAGGTGATTCTTGTAACCAAAAAATTAACAATGTCAGCATATCATGGTTCCTTGTAAATGCAATAGTTGTTCATTAGGGAATGTCTTGGCAATTGTTAGCATATCGTCCTCATTCACAATTCTGCTCAAATGGTCTTCCACAGAATTGTTAGCTCCTTTTTTATCCTTGATTTCCAAATCAAACTCTTGCAACAGCAAAACCAGCGTATAAGCCTTGTAACATGGCTTTTCTTTCCATTTCGTTGGCCAAGTACAACTCTTATGGCAAGTTTACTTGCATCACACATGATTTCAAAGGGCATCTCCCAATTTGGTGGTTCTACGATTGGTGCCAAGGTGAGGAGATCCTTCAATTTGTCAAATGCTATTCTACAATTTACTTCAAAGATAGGCACATCCTTTTGCAACAATCAAGATAGTGGTTGTGCAATCTTTGAGGAATCCTTGATGAATCACCTATAGAAACCTGCATGACCAAGAAAACTATGAATCTCCCTAACATTAATAGGATAGGGTAAACTTGTAATCAAATCAACTTTTGCTTTGTCAACCTCAATACCTCTAGCCAAAACCACATGACCCAAGACTATCCCTTGTTGGACCATGAAATAACATTTTTCATAGTTTAAAACCAAGTTTGTGCTAATACATCGCTTCAAAACCTTAGTTAAGTGATCTAAACATTGATCAAAAGAATTGCTATAAACAATAAAGTCATCCATCACTGAGTATTTTTTAGCTTCATGATAAGTTGAATTGCCATAAACAGTAAAGTCATCCATCCCTGTTGTACAAGGAGAGAACAAAGTACCTTCATGATAAGTTGTTGCTCCAAAAACAATTTTCCATTGGTCAGAAGGTATTACTTTTTAGCTCCAGGTTGAAATTCATGTCAAGTAAGTTAAGATCTAGATCGATTGGACTATTTGTTGTAGTGAATATTTTCCAAATAATGTTATCAAAATTTAGAATTTGGAAACTAACAAGATTTTTTAGGTGAATGGTCATAGACTTAAGCCTTATATTAATGATTTTGATGGTACGAACGTGAAGGAGATACAATTGATCGATCCAATTTACCAAGATTAATGTTGTAGAAGGACTTTGTCTAGACAAAGAGAATAAAAAAAGACGCTTTTGTGAGGCAACCCAACTATGGCATTGCACCATAATGAATAAAGATTTCTTTTCCATTGGATTCCTTTTATTGTTTTCTCTTTTTATATTTAATAAAATTTTAATTTACTTTTCCTCAGCTATTGTCATAGATAGATTCTTGGTCCATTTTCCACTCCGGTCAGACATGCAAAAAAACATCATGAAGTTTTCACCACTCCTAAGAAGCTGGTCGTGGAGAGTCACCTCTGCATAGCTAGTTAGTAGGTTGGGGTCTCGTTCGTTAACAAAATTAACTATACAAATCGCTCCACCAACTAAGAATCTCAACAAATCCTGGATTTAAAGCTCTAAATAACATTATTACACACTCTTGGCATTGTGATGTTGTCTTGAACACCCATGAATCCGGATGGTTAGTCTACAAATTTCATAATGAAGTTTATAAGCTTGCAGTGTTAAGAGGAGGTCCCTACCTCATCTATGTCAGACCCTTAATTTCAAGAGAAATGCCAAAATATTTTGACTTCAATTCGGCAAAAATGTCTACGGTCCCTATGTGGGTAAAGTTGTCAAATCTCCCCCTCAAATGCTTGTCTTGAAAATGTCTCTCCAAAATTGTTAGTGTTATTGGGAAACCAATCCAAAGTGACATGTTAAGTTCCTCCATGGCACGTCTCTCATATGCCAGAATTTTAGTTGAGATTGATCTCCTTGAGGATCTCCCTCAGTCGATTGATATCTGCTTGCCGAATGGAATCTCTCTTGACCAACAGATTGTCTATGAAACCGTTGTGCAGAATAATAAGAGCAATCAGAGCAACACGAATGGGGCTCAAGAGGTGCAGACTTTGGTTCATGTGGCTACTACTGCACTAAGGATGACAATGAAAATAACCAAGGGACCCTATTCACACTGAAGCTACAACAACTACTAGTGAATGGAAAAAATCAAACCAATAGACACCCCAAGCAGCCAGTAACTATGGGTGGTGAGACTGAAGTGGTTAGTTCAGTTGAATCTCTTCCTGGGGTGGTTACAAGGAAGAAAATCAGCATGACCACAAAAAGCAATAGGCAAGATAATGAGGGACTCTTCCATGGAGTCAACACAAGAAACAGAGCTAAAATCATAATCAATGAACCCGACAGAAATGGTAGGACACCTCCTACCAATACTGCACATCGATGATTATCCAATGCTGTAATGTTAGAGGACTTAACAGTCCTCTAAAACAACATGAGGTTGTTAACCTCATGAATAAAAAAAGGTGGATGTTTGTGGATTGATGGAAACTAAAATTCCCTACTCTAAAGTTGCTTCTATGCAGAAGTTTCGGCTTAAAAATTGGAAATTCTTAACGAATGCTGCTACAACTAGTACTGCCAGAATTGTTATCTTTTGGAATCCTTCTACGGTTAGGGTGGATTTAATTGACTTCTCTTCTCAAGGTATTCATGTTAATATGAGCAGCCTCGTGAGTCAATCTAGTTTCGCTGCTATGTTTGTGTATGGTTTGCATACCATTGTCGCAAGGAGAGATTTATGGGGTAGTCTGCGGATGTGGTGTCCCTTGGGTCCTTGGATGATTTTGGTTGATTTTAACTCGATTTTATCTCAAGATGACAAACTAAAGGGTAGTGTTGTCTCTAACTATGAAATTGTTGATTTTAATGATTGCAGCCATGATTTGGGTTTATGTGATCTTAACTATACTGGTTGCAACTTTACTTGGTCTAATGGAAATATTTGGAGTAAGATAGACACAGTTCTTGTTAATCCAAATTGGTTAGCTCTCTAGAAAACAACCCACGTCCATTTCGACAATCAGGGTGCTTCCTCATATCACTCTCCTGTAGTTGTTCGGTTTGATCATCAGAATAAAGGGCATCAAAGCTTCAAATTCTTTAATATATGTTCCTCTCATGCTGACTTCCTTCCCACAATTTTCGAGAGCTGGTTCTCTGAAGTTATGGGGTCTCCAATGTATTCTCTATGCCAGAGGCTTAAGTTGCTGAAAAAGCCCCTTGAAGATCTCAATCAGCTATATTTTAGTCACATTTCCGAGAGGGCGTCTAGAGCAGAATCAACATCCAGGATTATACGTGTTAGAAAAGGGATCATACTTACGCTGGGGTTGTCCATTGAACATTCCATCAACCGCATTCACTTGCTCAATGTAATCTTCTTGCATTGTTGGGCACATATCCGTAGCATGTCCTTGTAGTGAGCATGTGCTACAAACTCTTACCTGCTGTACATTTCCACAAGCCAAAGAACGCACAAGAGAAGTAAGATCATTAACTTTATTCTCAAGGTTAGAAACACTTACCTCATTCACTCTTTTGTTTGAGAAGTCTCCACGGGTGCCAAATTGTTTCGAGTTGGCTACCATGTTTGAGATTAATTGGCGTGCAACATCGGGTGTCTTATCTACCAATGCCCCTCCACTTGCAGCATCAATGATACTACGATTAGTAGGCATCAATCCTTCATTAAAATATTGAATGAGCAGCTGATCGGGTATTTGATGATGAGGGCATTGAATGCACAATAGCTCAAATCTTTCCCAGTACTCAGCGAGTATCTCTCCATGAGATTGTCGAATTCCACATATTTCTTTCCTTATGTTAGCAACTCGAGATGCCGGGAAATACTTTTCGAGAAAAATCTTCTTCATGTCATTCCAAGTGTCAATGGAACCTGGGAGAATAGAAAAAAACCATGACTTTGCTGCCCCTTTTAAAGAGAAAGTGAAAGCTTTCAACTTAACTTGTTCCTCTTCAACTCCTTAAGATGAGTGTGAGGATCTTCTCCTGCAAGACCATTGAATGTTGGCAGCAAATGTATAAAACCATATTTGAGTTCAAAGTTCACATTACTGTCTATGTTTATGCACAATGGTTGGTTTTCCATATTAGGAGCAGTAAGCTCCTTGAGTGTTTGTTGTCGTGCAACAGCCATGATGTTGACGCGAGCTTCCTTTCGTAACCTGTGTAAAGTGTTTTCTATTTCGAGATCAACCTACACTTGATGACTTTGATTAGCAGAATGGGTTGCAGGCATAAATCGCAAAGAAAACTCAAAAGAAACCAAGCACACAAGAAATTGAAAACAACGCAATAGGCAATAGGATCCTACGCTAGAAAACTAAATGTATCCAGAAACCTTAGAAAACGATAGAATTTGGCCTCGATAAGTTGGGGCTAGTCACCAAAGGTCACTAGTTCTTCTCAAAACGTCGTTTCCCTTCAGGAAACAAACGACCAATACCTAATTCCACCAAAAGTCTGTTTTGAACGGTACTACCGCAAACACAAATATGTTTTCTCTTTTTCTTTTTTTTTCTTTTTTTTTAGAATGAGTAAAAATCACAGAAAGTAGAATAAATCACAGTACAACACAAGAACACAAGAACACAAGAATCAACTAAAATCACTTCCCCGACAACGACGCCAAAAATTTTGGTCAGACTTCCGCTTTGGAGATTAATGCTTCCAAATCCTCCATTTATTTTGGAGGGGTTGGTGATAGTTTGAAACAAGATATCATACAAGCTACGGAATTTGTTGAAGGATCCTTTCCTTTTAAATATCTTGGTGTGCCTTTAAGTCCTCGTCGGTCCTGGTTAGCGAGTTCTCTCCTCTCCTCCACAAGCTTGAGGCTGCAGTTCAAAGTTGGGTGGGTAAGCACCTATTGTTGCGATGTTGTGGTCGCACAAATTAATTACCCTAGCTTAAAAAAAATCAAACAAGATAATATAGAGCAAGTAAGGGGTCGATCCCACGAGGATGATTTAGTTCAGATTTTTGTGCTATATATTATGCAATTTGAGGGGTTGGAAGTTGTCTAGGCTAGGCTAAAGCAAACTAAGCGAAAAATTATATAAAACTGAAATTTATCAATAAAGCAAACCTTGGTCGCAAATCAACATCCACCTACAGAAATTAGAACTGATCATGGAAACGAGACATCAATTTATATTCTGAATATTTATCTCTTCTTAAAATTGGTTTGTTAACGGATCCGCCGTATAACTTACCCTAACCATCAAACAACCACAATGTCCGCACTAGTAATTTGATTCAATGGCATCATTAAAATCTAGATAAATTGATCAATTAAGAAACATAATTGTCCGCAATATATGTTTGGTTTGATTGAATATTCTCCCTAAGATTAATAACATAAATCCACTACAATTATTAAGTTAGTTGCTTCACAAGTTCATATACCACAACTCCGGTTTTGATATCAAACTTAGCAATCGATTGTCTACAATAATAACTTCGAGTCCACTCTTAGCAATTAAATAAACAATCATAGGAAAATAAGCATAGGAGAACAAACATATTCATCATATAAACTAAAAAATTGAGGTAAAAATAGATCTCACAATTCTTGAAATCTAAAGGTTTACGTGTCCTTGCAACCAAGCAAAAGAGTCTAGCCTTGCATGTTTATTGAACAACTAAATAAAAAAATAGAAGAAAACATGATTTAGAGTTTGGAGGGGGAAGATTTGTGTTTTCTTTGCTGCTGGCCAAAACTTCCTTGCTCCTCTCTTCTTTTATATATGCTTAGAAACCCTAGTATCTATTTTACAAAATAGTCCTTCCTTAAGTTGACAGAATTTAGTTGTCCCTTGTAAAATTCATATCGCCTTCATATCACATTTTTTTTAGCTTCAATTCGGAGTGTTTATTGGAAAACTGTTTGTTTGCCCAAGCAGGAAGGTGGGGTGGGGCTTTTTGACATAAAAGCCAGAAATAAAAGCTTCCTTGTCAAGCATCTTTGGAATATTCATCTAAAAGCCGACTCTGTTTGGATCAAATGGATTCATCACTTCTATCTTCCGAGTCACTCGATTTGGGATGCTCAAGCTGCAAAAACTTCATCTCCACTTTGGAAGACCATACTTTCCTTAAATGACTAGTTCATTCAGGATTGTGGCAGTATCTCATCGGTTATTGCTATACCATGAACTGCTGGAATGTTGGTTAAGGTGTCTCTCGACTAATGCTTATGATCACTTTTGAGTGAAGGGCTGAATAATCCATTGGGATAAGGTGGTGTGGGAATACTGGTCTATGCCTAAATACCCTAAATATTGTTTTATGTTATGGTTAGCGGTCTTGGGTAAACTTAAAACTAAAGATCATATGCATTTCATTGCAACAGATACTAGTTGTGTTCTGTAATCAGGATCAAGAAACACATAGTCATATGTTCTTCAAATGTCATTGGACATCATGTCTATTGGGAAAAGTTGTTGTATGGCTGCATATTCATCGTCACATGAGCTCCCTCTCTAGTGTAATCCGAGGGCTTACCTCCAAAAGAAACACTATGGAATCTAGAATGCGAAGAGCCTCCTTGGGTATTCTGGTTTACCTAATATGGGAAGAGAGAAACAAAAAGCTTTTTGATAATACTTGTACCTCGGTGGAGAAGGTGTTTCAGAGATTTCAAGTCATGCTCTACACAGTTTTCCACTTTTATGAAAAGGATCATCTCTCCATTAATGTTGGCTGAGAGTTTTGCAGATCTTTATTAGTGTGCTTGTATGTCTTCATCTGTTTTGATCATAGGTTGTTAGTTTGGTTCCAAGCATCATCTTGGGTTGTTGTAGTTCTTCAGCAAGGTTGTTGCTAGTTTCCTGGATTTTGCTTAATCTTTTCTGTATTTTGACTAGTTTCTTGTTCCTATTGCTTGTATCCTAGCTTGCCAACTGTTTAGTTGGGTTGTGGGCAGATACATTGTCTTTCCTTGTCCATAAAGTGGCTTGTAATGGCTTTGCTTTTAGCTTGTTGTTTGACCTCGGGAGCATGTTCCTTTGCGGTGCCTTTTTGTTAATATCTAATCTCTAACTCTGCTGATCCTGAACTTGTATTATTCTTTGATCTTTCAATATATTCTTACATTTGATAAAAAAAAGAGCTCTTAGTAAGAAAGAGCTCTCAACGGCACCGATTTGAGAGAGAAGGTAGAGAAAGATGCTCTCCTTCAATTGAGAAGATTTCTCCCCTCCGATGGTGCTAATCAATCTCTAGAGTTCCTCAGCATCTTCTAAGTGATCTTTTGTTCTTCCTTGAGTGATTATTGTTTGGATTCATGGAAAAAAACAAGAAGAAAAAAGTTATTTCTAAGTTAAGGAAGCATGAAGAGCTGCGGCAAGAGCTTGTTCGTGCGCTTGCAGCCCCCATTCTAGCCACTCCAGCCTCTCCTTCCTCCTCTAGTTTGCAAAGGAATTCAGCTTATGATAATAGTGGTTCATGTCCTACCAAGTCTAGTCACTCCCATGGCAGATTTTGTCCCAGTTCTAAAGATATGGTGAAGAATATGATGATTCTGATTCTGAAATATACAAGGAAGATGAAACTTATGCTTCCAAGTTCTTCTTTTCATCTCCCATGTCAGCTAAGGTTTTGGAAGATGGTCTTGTGTTGCACAAAAGCCATGCCCAAAGCATCTCGCAAGGAGAGGTAGTGGCAACAATAGTTTTGGCAGGGGGCTAAAGGGCTCTCTCCCCCCTGCTCTCGGTGGTGACAGCCACCATGGCTATCTCTTCTTCTTCTTCTTCTTCCAAGTTCAAAGGTTAGGATCATGTTGTCCCCAAAGGCATGGTTGTGGCAACAGTAGTAGCTAAGAACAGGGAGAAGGAAGGAGTTGTTCCCCTTCTCCTGTTGCCGGCGGCCCCGACCCCCAAAGGCAAGGATGTTATCTCTTCTCCTCCTTCCAAAGCTAAGGAAAATGGGGGTTCCAAAGTTAGGGAAGATTCGGGGAGCATGGATGCAAGGATCAAGCTGCGGGATGACCAGTCAACAAATGGTAAATGGAAAGATTTATTTTCTTCCAATCGTAATGTTGAAAGCAGGATTAAATTGGTACACTTTTCTAAAGTCAATAATGCTACATCTTGTTCTTTGCTTGAGAATGATCTTGGTAGTCTTAAGGATGTTTGGAAATCTTGTGTTGTGGGGTATGTAGCAGGAAAATTTACAGGATACAAATCTCTTAATAATATTATCACAAATTCCTGGAAGTGTAAAGCTTCATTAACCATTCATGAATCGGGGTGGTTAGTTTTTATATTTGTTCATGAGGAAGATAAGATTGCAGTTCTTAGTGGAGGTCCTTATCTTGTGTATGGACGACCCTTGATATTGAAACCTATATCAGAATACTTTGATTTTTCATATGCAGACATTACCACCGTCCTGGTTTGGGTTAAGTTTCCCAATCTCCCTCTTAAATGTTGGTCTCTGGTATGTCTATCAAAGATTGGTAGCATTATTGGTAAGCCTATTCAGAGTGATATGTTAACATCTTCTATGTCTTGGTTATCATATGATAGAATCCTTTTGGAAATAGACTTGCTTGTAGATCTTTCCCATACACTATCTATTGATCTACCCAATGGTGCATCTCTGAAGCAACCTATTATCTATGAGACATTGCCCAAATTTTGTAAACACTACAAGGTTATTGGCCATAATACTTCCCTTTGTTCCCATGCTTTGGATAAGGAGCCAAAGGCCCCAGGGGCCGGTCAAGGAGGTCTCGACAACTAAAAAGGTAATGGTGAAATGGTGGGTTCCGGTTAAGGAGGTGATTCTCGAACAAGAAATGCCAATTGTGCAAAACTTGAATGTAGTGCCCTCTCGGCTAGATTCTAATGAAGTGCAGGGTTCCTCTATTAATGAGTCTTTGGATGAGCAATAGTTTGACCCTATGCAAATGGAATCTAATGTCGGTGAATGGACGGTGGTGAAAAAGAGGAATGGTAAGCCAAGGATGACTAATGACCCAAACCAAACCAATGGCCTACTTCTAGTTGTTGACAAAGGAATGGGTAATACTGCTAGTACGGTTGGGATGGATGAGGATGCCTTACATGGTGTGACCACGAGGAGTGATATTCGGCGGGCTACTATTCTTGAAAAAAGCAAAAGTTGAAGTCCTTAGCTCCGACTGAATACTTATGTTAATCTATTGCTAGAATATCAGGGGTCTTAACAGTCCTCTAAAGCAACATGAGGTGGTTAACCTCATCAGGAAGAAAGGTGTGGATGTGTTTAGGTTGTTGGAGTCTAAGTTGTCTGCTGCTAAGGTAGCTAGCATGCAGAAGTTTCGGCTAAAGAATTAGAAGTTCATGTACAATGCGGAGGTTGTAGCTAATAATGCTCGTGTTATTGTCTTTTGGAACCCCTCCTCTATTTCAGTAGACTTGATTTCATTCTCAGCGCAGGGCCTTCATGTTAACATCAGCAGTCTTGTCCATCAAATTAGTTTCAAAGCTACTTTTGTATATGAGTATAACACAATGGTCACTAGGAGGGCCCTTTGGAATGATCTTAGAGGATGGGAATTTAATTCTCCTTGGTTGATTCTTGGTGACCTTAATGCTATGAAACCTCAGACTTTTTTCACTATTGTACAGATTTGGGTCTCAATGATGTTAATTAATTAGGTTGCCATTTCACGTGGTCCAATGGAAGAATCTGGACAAAAATTGATAGAGTTTTGATGAATTATGTGTGGTCTTCTATACAGAGTACTATTCAGATCCATTATGATCCGCCAGGTCCTTTTTCAGATCATTCCCCGACAACTATTCGGCTTGGTAATAACCATATTATGGGCCGACACAACTTTAGATTTTTAAATATGTGAGCATCGCATGATAATTTCTTAGAGCTGTGGCCAGTCAGTGGAATATTGAGGTTCATGGTTCACTGATGTTTGTTTTGTGCTCCAAATTGAAAAGGTTAGAGTACCTTTGAAGGAGTCGGGCAAGCTCCATTTCAATCATATTTTCAAGCGGGTTAATAATATGGAGGGAGAGCTTCTGCATCTCCAATCAGCTCTGCAGGGTGACTAGACAATACTCAGCTTTTGGAAAATGAAAAGAAAGTGCGTATGAAACTGGTTAATACTTTTGGTATTGTTATTTCTCGAATCAACAGTATCTGCAGGAGTCTAGTAATATCAACAAGAAATTTGCCTTGGTTTCTTGGAAATCGGTTTGTCTTTCGAAAAATGGTGGATTGGGTTTGCTGGATTTGAAAGCCAGAAGCAAAACCATCTTAGCATATTTCGAATATTCAACTTAAAATTGACTCCATCTGGATCCAATGGGTGCACCACGTTTATCTCGGTTCCGTAGCTATCTGGGGAGTGTAAGCCAGCAAAGCCTTCTCCCCGCTCTAGAAGGCCATAATGTTTTTTAAAAAAATAGCTCTTGGATGTGTGTGGGAGTCAGATAACTGTTGTTAATCTGGTCAGGAGTTGGGATAGTGGAGATAAATTCTCTATCAATGCCTACGATTATTTCAGATCCCGAGGGGATAAAGTTAATGAGGTGCGAGTTGTATACGACTCATGGTCTATGCCTCATTATAACTTTATTCTTTGGCTAGTTGCCTTGGGCAAGCTGTAAATAAAGGATCGTCTTCAGTTCATGTCCCCAAATCTAGTTTGTCCCCTTTATTCACAGGCTTCAAGTTCTTCATCATGTGGGCCTCGCATGATCATTTCTTAGACCTTATCTCTAATAACTAGTCCTTAGAGGTTCACGGTTCCCCAATGTTTACCTTGTGTAAAAAGCTTAAGCATCTAAAGAAGCCTCTAAAGGAGTTAAAAAAGCTTCATTTCAGTCACATCTCGGAGCAGGTAATTCAAGTAGAGGGGGATTTGAATACTTCCCAATCGGCCTTGCATTCTAATCTATACAATGTCAATCTTCTTGACAAGGACAAGAAGCTTTGTCTTCACCTGATGAACCTCAAAGCGGCTGAGAAAATGTTCCTCAGTCAAAAGCTAAAGTGCAACTACTTTAAAGATAGTGACTGTGGGTCTAGTTTTTTTCATGCTATTATGAGACAAAATTACTGGAAAGGTTTCATTTCAGCCATTCAGAAGAGAGATGGATCCCTCACTGCTTCCGAGTCTGAAGTGGGTTATGAATTTGTCAGTTATTATCATCAGTTGCTTGGCACTTCCAAGGAAACTATTCCTTTGAATATTGACATCATTCAAAGTGGTCCTTGCCTCAATGCCAGCATGAATGACTTTCTTTTGGCTCCCATATCCAATGATGATATTAAGTCTGCTTTTTTTAGCATTGGAAACGACAAAACCCCTGGCCCTGATGGCTACTCTTCATTTTTCTTCAAAACATCTTGGGACATTGTTGGTAGTGACTTTTGCTCTACAGTGTAGAATTTCTTCTCTATAGGAATGCTTCTTAAGCAGACTAATCACTCTGTTATCTCTTTGATTCCTAAGTCTCCTAATATGATCTTGGCAAATGACTTCCGTCCAATATCTTGTTGCAATGTTATCTACAAAATTATTTCTAAGCATTTTATAGGGAAGCTAGCTCATGCTTTAACTATTATTGTTAGCCCAATGCAAAATGCTTTCCTTGGAGGTAGATAGATGGCAAATAATATTAATCTGGTTCAGGAGCTCTTTCGTCACTATCACAGAAAAAGGGCATCACCAAGATGTCTTATGAAAATTGATTTCAAAAAATCTTTCGACTCAGTTCAGTGGGGTTTCCTCAGAGATCTTCTTGGTATGCTTGGGTTCCCCCCTAGATTTGTCCATCTGGTCATGACTTGTGTTGAGACAACCTCTTTCTCAGTGGCAGTTAATGGTAATCTTTATGGTTTCTTTCAAGGAAAGAGTGGAGTTAGGTAGGGGGATCCTCTCTCTCCTTATCTCTTCATTTGCTACATGGAGTATTTTTCTAGAATGCTCAACCTAGCCTCTCGCACTTTTGAGTTCCAATGCCATCCAAAATGCAGTGCTCTTGGTACCACCCGCCTTTCTTCTGTTGATGATGTCCTCCTTCTTTTCCCAAGGTGGCTCGGCCTTAGTGTGAACCTTGTGCCACCAGTTGTTGCTCTTTGGTCAAACTTCAGGCTTAGTCTTCAATCCCTCCAAATCATCCATTTATTTGGGGGGGGGGGGGTGTTAGAGATGCCCTGAAGCAATCGCTCTTACAGGTCTCTAGCTTCCAAGAAGGCTCCTTTCCTTTTAAATATCTTGGGGTCCCTCTTAGTCCTCACAGACTGCTAGCAAGTCCTTTTTCACCCCTTCCCCAAAAGCTAGAATTGTCAATCTAGGGTTGGATGAGAAAGTATCTCACTTATGCTAGGAGGCTTGAGCTAGTGAGATCAGTCTTATATAGGGTGGTTCAGTTTAGGTTAGGTATTTTCCCCATTACTAGTATTGTCATTTCCCAGATTAACTCTATTTGTAGGAGCTTCTTATGGACATGTAGCATGGGGAAAAAATTGGCCTTGGTTGCTTGGAACTTTGTTTGTCTTCCCACATCCCAAAGCGAGAAGCACGAGCTTCCTTGCAAAGCATTTCTAGAACATCCATCAAAAAACAGATTCTATTTGGATTCAATGTGTTCACCATTTCTACTTGCGTAATCATTCTCTTTGGAACTCTCATGCTCATAAGGACTCTCCCCCGCTATGGAAATCTATCATCTCGTTGAAAGATAATCTTCTTGAGGTGAGTGGAGACAATTTTCTCAACAAATGCTTCCGAGTTTTTTAGAGGCCATGGTTCCAAGGTCAATTGGGAGAGAGTGGTTTGGGAGTCTTGTTCAATGCCAAGATATAATTTCATCTTGTGGCTTGTCGTCTTGGGGAATCTCAAAACTAGGGACGTCTTCACTTCATCACATCAGATACAACTTGTGTTCTATGTATGCAGGATGCAGAGACGCACAATCACTTGTTCTTCACATGTATCTGGTCATCAAGATTGTGGACCCTTATCAAATCTTGGTTGAGGATAACTAAGAACATGCTCACTCTTAATAGCATAATCCGTGGTCTACGCTACGAGAAGCCTAATGTGGATTCTTGAATGCGAAAAGTTTCTCTTGGTATCACGGTTTATTTGATTTGGGAAGAGAGGAATCACAAGATTTTTAGTGCCACCAAATATACGGCTGCGCGTATTTTTTGGAAATTCCAAGTCATGTTTTTCACTGTCTTTCACTTCCGGGGACGTAACCATTTTGCCCTAAATGTTGGTTAGTTATTCGTGATAGTCAGCTTTGATGGTCTCTTTAGTGTTGTATCCTGTTGCTCTCGGTTGGCAGTGTTTCTGGTCCAGCTACCTTGGCATGCTCTTCGGTAGTGGTCACCTGGCCTCTCCTGCTTGGTTATTCTCCTTGTCTTCTCTCCTTGTCTTCTCTTGCTGCCAGTTGTGAAGGGGGTTTCAAGTTAAACAAGGTTGTTGCTCTCTAGGCACGTGTTTATCCAATGGTTTCTGCCCTCGTTCTTCTTTTCTTTCGGGTTCTAGAGGATTTTCCCTCGGTAGTAGCCCCCTAGTTGGAGGGCTCCCATTGGTTGTGTGTGGCTAGTTGGCTTTGTCTCTGCCCATCTCCTGTTGTTGCCTTAACTGGAGTGTTCCCTAGGTTTCAGCTTTAAGGTCAGCCTCTTTGGCCGCCAGGTTTCTACCTTTTCTTTTGTGGTGATGCCCTCTTTGTCTACTGGGTAATGGATTGCCTCCCTCTTTTTGGGAGCTTGCTTGTTTATTTTGCTGCTGCTCAGGTGTCCTTTCTTTTTTGGACTATGTTTTGGTAGATCTTCGAGTGGCAAGAGCTGAAGGGGATTTGGCTTTGCATCAGCTTCGGCTTCATGATGATCGGGATAACCAGGATCTTCTTTTGCAGGATAAGCTCCTTCGTCAGCACTTGGTTAATCTGAAATCCTTAGAGAAGATTTTTTTTGTCCAAAAGCTTGTCCTCCTTCCTCAAAGACATTGATAAGGGTATCAAATTATTCCATGCTATGATGAGTCATAAGTATCGGTAGAACATCATCCCTGATATCCATCATAGTGATGGCCTTTTGACTACCTCATTGGAGGAAGTAGTTGTGGAGTTTGTTAGTTTTTTTCAGCGTTTTCTTGGCTCCTCCAAGGCTACCATTCCTGTGGAGGCCTCGGTGGTTCAAAGTGGAAGATGTCTTGATTCAGGCGCTCACTTTCTCCTTGCCCCGGTTACTAATGAGGAGATTCGTTCCACCCTTTTTAGTATTGGTAACGATAAAGCTCCGGGATTGGATGGGTTCTCATCTTAATTTTTCAAAAAATCTTGGGCAATGGTTGGTGATGATTTTTGCTTCGCTATTAGGGACTTTTTCTACTATGGAAAGTTCCTGAAGCAAGTGAACCACTCTATTATTGCCCTAGTGCCTAAATCGGCCAATGTCTCCACTCCATCTAATTTCCGACCTATCTCTTGTTGCAACGTCATCTACAAGGTTATCTCAAAAATTCTAGTAGGCAGAATGCCTATTGCTCTCCAGGATATCATCAACCCGATGCATAATTCTTTCCTTAGTGGCATGTGTATGACTGATAATATCCACCTTATGCAGGAGTTGCTTATGCATTATGGTCGGATGCGGTCTTTGCCGAGATGTGTGACAAAAATTTGACTTTAAGAAAGTCTTTGACTCGGTGCAGTAGCCCTTCCTAAAATAGCTTCTTCTACTTCTTGGTTTCCTGGACCGCTTTGTTCAGCTAGTCATGGGATATGTTGAAACTACTTTCTTCTTTGTATCGGTTAATGGTAATATTCATGGTTTCTTCCCAGGGAAAAGCAAGGTCCAGTAAGGCGATCCTCTCTCTCCCTACCTATTTATCTCTTGTATGGAGTACCTAACCAGATTGTTGAAGATTGGTTCCCAAAATCCCGAGTTTCGCTACCACCCTAAATGTAGCTTTCATGATATCTTCCACCTTGCTTTTGCAGATGACATCCTCCTCTTGTGTAGAGGTGATAGGCCCTCAGTCAATATTCTTCATCAGCAGTTATAGGTTTCTGGCAAAACATCGAGTTTGGATATTAATGCTAGTAAATCCTCCATCTACTTTGGCGTAGTGGATGATGGGTATAAAACTAAAATCCTCTAGGATACTGGATTTTTGGAGGGCTCCTTCCCTTTCAGATATTTGGATGTTCCTTTGAGTCCTCATAGGCTCCTAGCTAGTCAGTTTTCCCCTCTCCTCAGCCTTCAAGCTCCTTTCCAAAGATGGATGGGGACGCACCTCTCCTATGCAGGTCGGCTTGAGCTTCTCAAATCTGTTATCCAGGGGATGGTCCATTTCTGGCTCAACATTTTTCCTATGCCTCACACTGTTATTCATCAGATTACTTGCTTATGTAGGAATTTTTTATGGAGTGGTAACATCTTAAGGAGAAAATATGCCCTTGTGGCCTCGCATACAGTTTGTCTCCCCAAAGATGAGGGGGGTCTAAGTTTGCTTGTTATTACAGGTAAAAACAAGAGTTTTCTAGCCAAGTAGATATGGAACATTCATTGCAAAGCAAACTCTCTTTGGATTCGGTGGGTTCATCATTTCTACCTGGGCCACCAACCTATTTAGGCAACATCTGCTCATAAATCTGCCTCGCCTCTATGAAATCTATTCTCTCATTAAAAGATTGTCTTCTCCATGACTGTGGCGGATCTCCTCAGGTATCTCTATGATGCAAAGTTAGCATGCTTCTGCTGGGGCCCTTTCTTAGCCGATGCTTATGATTATTTCAGATTCAGGAATGATGCGGTTCATTGGGATAAGGTGGTCAAGGAGCAATGGGTATTGCCTAGAGTAAGCTTTGTGTTATGGCTAGTAGTCAGGGGTAAGCTCAAAACCAAGGATCGTTTTCGCTTCTTAAGCACAAATGATACTTGTGTTCTTTGCTCTCAAGCTGAGGAATCTCATGATCACCTCTTTTTCTCTTATAGCTGGACATCCCTCTAATGGTATAGGATTAGGTCATGGTTGCGTATTAATAGGCGTATGTCTACCTTGTCTAGCACTATTCGTGACCTAAGAATCACTAGGAAGGTCCTTGACTCGAGAATGTGGAGAGTGTTTTTTGCTATAACTGTATACACCATATGGCATGAGCAAAACAGTTGAGTGTTTGAACGACATCGAAAGTTGGTGGACATCATCTTCTGGAAGTTTGAGATCTTGTTCTACACCATCTTCTACTTCCATGAGAAGGATCCCTCCCTTCTTAATGTTGGCTAGGTTTCGTTTCCAGATCCTTGGCTCTCTAGGTGTTGGGTTTTCACTTCAGCTATAGTTGGTTTCATGCCCTTGATTAAATTTGTAATCGCTATAAAACCTTAGATAGCTTTGTGTAATTGCTTGAATGGTTTGGTTTTTCTACTGTTTATAGCTTTGTTCTTCTGGTTCTCTAGATTGGTTACTTTGATCTTTAATATACTTATATTTGATCA
>CM018590.1:11296612-11311612 GCA_009078335.1 Salix brachista
GGAGGGTAACCTCTGCATAGCTAGTTAGCAGGCTGAGGTCTTGTTCATTACCAGAATTAACTAGACAAATCGCTCCCCTAATTAAGAATGGCCATGAACAACCACCCATAGAATCAAGAAATAGCTCTCAATAAGTGGGTCAGGAGAGAGAAAGAAGAGAGAGATGCTCTCCCCTCCCATGGGTTCCTCATCCCGTCGCTGGCTAACAGCGCGCTCGCCCTCCAGTGAAGTCTTTCCGTCTGCTCCTCTCCCCTCTTTGCCTTTGTTCTCATCTCTCCTCTGTCCATTCCCTCCCTTTCTTATCCTCCTTCTCCCCTTCACCATGGTGAAAAATAAAAACAAAAAGAAGTCTCAGCCCCCCGTCTGAAAGCTCTCATTAGTAGTAATGTGATTTTAGGGCTTTCCTCTCCAAGTAGCCGCCACAATCCCTCTCCCTCTCCTTCACCCCTCCCTCCCTTAAATCTAAACCCAGATTTAGATTTGAACCCTAGGCCTCCAATCAAAGAAAACCCGAACTCACATGCTCTCCCGTGTTCTGGTGACGGTACCCCTGCTCCTCCTTCTCCAAACCACAAGTCAGCTCCCGTAGCTCTTTCATCCAGCTCAAAGGAAACTGACAAAGATGAGTCTTCCTCTAATGATTCTGATTCCAGCTCTCACTATGGTTCTTCTAATTTGAATTCTGAGGCTGCTCCTGAATGCATAGAATCTCACAAAGGTGCCTCTCCTCCTCCTCGAGTTCTAATGGAAGTCTTAGGTGCAGATGAGCCATCGTCTGCTCCTATAGATCAATGGAGGAATTTATTTGCTTCTAATCGCAGCTCAACTAATTGCTCTAAACTCAAGCATTAATCTGAAATTACTGCTGCTAGAACATGTAATTTAGTTGATGATGATCTTGATGTTGATGTTGCTTGTGATTTCTGGAAATATTGTCTTATTGGGTATGTTTTGGGTAAATTCCCGGGTTACAAAGCATTGAGAATATACATGAATCGGGATGGTTGGTCTACAAATTTCAAAATGAAATGGATAAACTTGTAGTGTTAAGGGGGGGTCCCTATCTCATCTATGGTAGACCTTTAATATTAAGGGAAATGCCCGAGTATTTCGACTTCAACTCTGCTAAAATGTCTACCGTCCCGGTATGGGTTAAGTTGCCGAATCTCCCCCTCAAATGTTGGTCCTCAAATTGTCTTTCAAAAATTGCTAGTGTCCTTGGAAAACCTATTCAATGTGATATGTTGACGTCATCCATGACTCGTTTCTCCTATGCTAGAAATTTGTTTGAAATTGATCTCCTTGAGGACCTCCCATAGTCCATTAATGTTTGCTTGCCAAATGGAGTCTCTCTTGCTCAGTAGGTTGTTTATGAAACTTTGCCGAATTTTTGCAGACATTGTAGAGTTTTTGGGAACTTAGTTGAATCCTACTCTAAAGCCCCTAAAGAGGGAGGTATGGATCAAGATGTGACTACAGAGCCTCTTGTCGCAGCTACTGTGAATAAAAGTAAAACTAACAAGAGGGGTCGATCTGTGGCAAGGGAGGAGCTAGTTGCAAATTTAGCTGTCAAAGCTGATGGTGCAGGTCTCGGTACTGGTCTGCCATCTCCAGATGTTGCGGCTGAGAATGTTAGCAGGGCTGATTTTACTTTATTTTCCAGTGATCCCATGATTGTAGAAGTGGCAACTGTTGTTGGGGAATGGGAAATTGTCAAGAAGAAGAAACATAGCAACAGGAATGTGTAGCAGCAGCAGCAGCTATGGGTGGTGGGTCTGCGGTGGTTGGCTCGGTTGTCCCTCTTGTTTCTGGTGTTGTTTCAAGGCAGAAAAGCGGCACAATGACAAGAAGCAAGGGGCAGGATAGAGAAGGGATATCTCCGAGAGTCACCACTAGAAAGGGAGCTAAACTTTTTAATGCATCTAGCGCCCATGGTAGGACTTCTCCTACCAATCCTGCCCTCCGATGATTATCCATTGCTGGAATGTTAGAGGGCTCAACAGTCCTCTAAAGCAGCATGAGGTTGTTAGCCTCATGAAGAAGAATAAAGTAGATATTTGTGGTTTGTTGGAAACTAAATTGCGCTCTTCTAAGGTTGAGGCTTTGTAGAAGTTTCAGCTGAAGCATTGGAAATTCTTGATGAATGTTGTAGCATTTTCCACTGCTAGAATTGTCATCTTCTGGAATCCTTCCACGGTTAAGGTGGATTTTGTTGACTGCTCGGCTCAAGGTGTTCATGTTACCATTAGTTGCCTTGTGAGCCAAGTTAGTTTTCATGTTACTTTCGTTTATGGTTTGCATACCGTTGTTGCTAGGAGAGATTTATGGGATAGTCTGCGGTTGTGGAGCCCCTCGGGCCCTTGGATGGCGTTGGAGATTTTAATTCTATTCTGTCACATGATGATAAACTGAATGGAAGTTCTGCTTCTATGTATGAAATTGTTGATTTTGATAAATGTTGCCATGATTTGGGCTTGTCTGATCTTAATTACTCTGGTTGCCACTTTACTTGGTCAAATGGGAATATTTGGAGTAAAATCAATAGGGTTGTTGTTAATCCTATTTGGGCATCTCTTCAGCAAACAGCCCATGTCCTTTCGGCAATCAGGGTGCTTTCTCTGATCACTCTCTTGCCATGGTTCGACTTGATCAAAAGGAAAAGGGGCACTGTAGTTTCAAATTCTTTAATATGTGGACATCCCATGTTGATTTTCTCCACACTGTTGTCGAGAGCTAGAACTTGGATGTTGTGGGTTCTCCCATGTTTTCCTTTTGCAGGAGGCTTAAGGCATTTAAAATTCCTTTGAAGCATCTAAACAAGCTGCATTTTTGTCACATTTCCGAGAGAGTTTCTAGAGCTGAATCTTGCTTGGACTCCATGCACACTGCACTGCACAGATATCCTAATAACTCCCAGCTTATTCTTGAAGAAAAGAAGCTTCGCCTTCAGCTCATAAACTTAAAGCTTGCCGAGAAAATGTTCTTTAGCCAGAAGCTCAAGTGTGATTTTCTTAAAGATTATGACAGAGGTACTCGGTTCTTTCATGCGATGATGAGCCAGAAGCATGGTAGAAACTATATCCCTGCTATTCAGAAAGTTGATGGTCTCCTTACTGTTTCGAAGGAGGAAGTTGGAGCAGAATTTGTGAACTTCTTTCAAAACCTCTATGGGGCTTCCAAATCTACTTTGCCTTTGGATAGTGGTATTGTTCGCAGTGGCCTGTGTCTCTCTGTTAGCTCTAGTGAGCTTATTTCAACTCTTGTCTCTAATGATGATATCAAGAAAGCTTTATTTGGTATTGGGAACGAAAAAGCTTCGGGGCCGGATGGGTATTCTTCATTCTTTAAATTTGCATGGTCGGTTTTAGGGGATGATTTTTGTGCTGCAGTTCAAGATTTCTTCATTTCGGGGAGGTTGCTTAAGCAAATTAACCACTCGGTCATATCCCTGATTCCCAAATCTGCTCATGCTTCCTCTCCTAGTGACTTTCGGCCAATCTCATGTTGCAATGTAATCTACAAAGTCATTTTGAAAATCCTTGTTGATCATTTGGCTATCACCTTGGGGGATATTATTAGCCCTATGCAGAATGCCTTCCTGGGTGGTAGAGCTATGACGGATAATATTAACCTGGTTTAGGAACTGCTTTGGCAATATGGCAAGAAGAGAACCTCCCCTAAATCCCTCATGAAAATTGACTTCAAAAAGGCCTTTGACTCGGTCCAATGGTCTTTTCTTCGAGATCTTCTGGGGATGCTAGGCTTTCCTTCTAAGTTCACCCACTTGATCATGCAATGTGTTGAGATTACCTCCTTCTCTGTTGCGACCAACGAGAATCTTCATGGATTTTTCCCGGGTAAAAGCGGTATTTGGCAGGGGGTCCTCTCTCGCCATATCTCTTCATCACCTGTAAGGAGTATTTCTCTCGTATGCTTAAGGGAGTGTCTTGACAGCAAGCCTTCCGCTTCCATCCGCAGTGTAAGCCTCATGACATCATCCATCTGTGTTCACAGATGTTGTTATCCTACTTTCTAGAGGTGACAAGTCTTCTGTTCTTGCTCTTCTTCATTAGTTATAGATTTTTGGGCAGACTTCCGGTCTGGAGATTAATCCTTTCAAATCCTGCATTATTTTTTTTTTTGGGGGGGGGGGTGGAGATAGTTAGAGGCAAGAGATCATCCAAGCTACGGGGTTTGCAGTAGGGTCCTTTCCTTTTAAATATCTTGGTGTGCCCCTAAGTCCTCATTGGCTCCTGGTTAGTCAGTTCTCTCCTCTACTCCATAAGCTTGAGGCTATAGTTCAGAGTTGGGTGGGCAAGCATCTCTCTTTTTCCGGAAGGCTTGTGTTCCTTCGTCATGTCCTTTATGGCATGGTTCAGTTCTGGATTAGCATTTTCCCTCTTCCAGATACAGCCATTACTAATATTATCCGTATTTGCAGGAATTGTTTATGGATAGGTAATGTTCATAACTCTCACTCGGCTTTGGTTGCTTGGAAGAATGTTTGTTTTCCTAAGCAGGAAGGTGGGGTGGGCCTTTTTGACATCAAAGCTTGTAATAAAAGTTTCCTGGTAAAGCACTTGTGGAATATCCATCTTAAAGCTGATTCTCTCTAGATTAAATGGATTCATCATTTCTTTCTTCCGAGTCACTTGATTTAGGAGGCCCAGGCGGTGAAAGCTTCATCTTCGCTTTGGAAAACCCTAATTTCCTTGAAAGACCAGCTTCTTCAAGATTGTTGCACTAGCTCATCTGGTATTGCTACCTTGAATTGCTGGAATGCGGGTGCGGGTTGTCTCTTGGCTAATGCTTATGATAACTTTCGGGTGAAGGGTCGCATGGTGCACTAGGATACGATGGTGTGGGAACAATGGTCTTTGCCTAAGCATTGTTTTGTGTTGTGGCTTGTGGTGTTAGGGAAGCTCAAAACTAAAGATCGTCTGCATCTCATTCCCTCAGACACTAGTTGTGTGTTTTGTAGTCAGGATCAGGAATCGCATAGTCATTTGTTCTTCAAATGTCATTGGACTTCGACTTTGTGGGGTAATATTGTTCGCTGGCTGCATATCCACCGTTGGATGAGCTCCCTATCTAGTGCTATCCGAGGCCTAACCTCTAAAAGGAAAAAAATGGAGTACAAAATGCGAAGAGCCTCGGCATTTTGGTTTACCTCGGGAAGAGAAAAATAAAAGGCTCTTCGATAACTCTTATGCCTTGGTTGATAAAGTGTTTCGAAAATTCCAAGTCTTGTTCTTTACTGTCATCCATTTCCATGAGAAGGATCACTTCTCCATTGATGTTGGCTAAATGGTCTGCAGGTCTTTGTGGGTTGTGGTGTGCTTGTATGGCTTCTACAGTTAGTTTAATTGCCTTGTAATTGTGTTGTTTCTCTTTCTGTACGAGTTAGTTTGCTAGTATTGTTTTCTCTAGTTTGCTAATTGGGAGTGTGTTCCTGTTTCAGTTTCCATTGTTCTCCTTTTCTGTATTGTTTCTCTTTGATCTTAATAAACTTACATTTGATAAAAAAAAGAGCTCTCAATCAACTTGAGAGAGAAAGTAAAGATTGATGCTCTCCTTCCTTTGAGAAGATTTCTCCCCTTCGATGGTGTCAATCATCCTAAGCTTCTTCTAAGTGCTTGTGTTCTTCCTTGAGTGTTCCTTGTTCGAATTCATGGCCAAAAATTAAGAAGAAAAAAGTTGTTTCAAAGTTGAAGAAAATGAGGAGTTGTGGCAGAAGCTAGTTCTTTCCCTTGTAGCCCCCATTCCAGCCACTTTAACCTCTCTTTCCTCCTCTACTTTGTGAAGGAATCCTACCTATGATAGCAGTGGTTCACGCACTTCCAATTCCAGCCACTCCCATGGCAGATTTGGTCCCAACTATGAAGAGTTTGAAGATAGTGAGGAAGAAGATGATGAGTTCGGTTCAAACTTGTGCAAGGAAGATGAAGCTTATGCTTCTAAGTTCTTCTTTTCTTCTCCTATGTCTGATAAGGTTGATGAAGATTGTCTTGTGTTGCATGAAAGCCATGCTCAACCTATGTCGTAAGAAGAGGAAGTGGTGGCTGCAATGTTTCTAGGTAGGGGGGCTGACGATGTCCACCCCCTCTTGCTCTCGGCTGGGACAGCCATCACGACTGGTTCTCCTCCTTCTTCTTCCAAGATCTTGTCAAAATTGTATTGAATAGAAACTGAATCCCCTTCTTCTTGAATGTCCTGTCCATTAAATAGACAGTAAACCTAGCTACAAATTAGGACTAAGTATGGAAGTATAAGTGTTCTACTAAAACACTACTATTTATAACTTATAATTAGTTTTCTAATTAATACATAATTAATTCTCGTGACATCCCCCCTCAAATTGATGTTGGTCGATCAAGAAGCATCAATTTGTCAACTAAATAGTAATACTAGTCCGACTAAGATAGCCCAAAGGAATCAAGCCCAAAAACAAAGGAGAGAGCCTGCAGTAATGAAGGCCCACAATTAGAGGGAGCAGAAGCCCATGGATCTAGGCCTAAATACAGAGCCTAAATGAACCCACAAACGAGCCCACACTTGAAATAATAAATCAGCCCATGGTTCGGGCCACAAAAGCCAACACTTTGAACACCCGCGACTCAGTTAAAGGGAGAGAAAGGAGACGCGATTCGTCTTCAACAATCGTGCGTCAACAGAACAGGCGCCGGCGAGGAAGCTCAGAATGCCATCCACCTCTCCAACCACTACCGGACCTCTGACCACCACAGAAAGCATCGATATGCTCACAACAACCCAGCCACAACCGAGAATCACGCCAGAACAAAAGAGAACCGATGCCACAACCACGCGACCACCGCAGAAACAACACGCCAGAACAGTATGCCCACAGCCACAACCAAAGACCACACACAGCCACAACCAAAGAACACACACAAAAGACTTGTCACAGGGATCGGTTGCACGACGGTGAAAGTAGGAGGCAATTTAAGATGAGAAGGGTTTTTCTTTTATTGGTGCTGCTACCTTGAATTTCTTCCTTGGTCTTCATGATGGATAAATGTAACACCCTCAAATTATAATATCATGAAATCTCCCAACATTTCTTTACCAATGTCAAGTATTGGGTAATATGTCTAAAATTATGGGATTTTTTTTTTAAAAAAAAAATTCGGCAGAGTTTCCTCTATTTTTTGTTGTTATCAAGTTATCGACAACACTTCTATTATATGTCATTACGACTTCCATCTTGATCCAATCATCCTGGATCACATTTCATTCATCAAACAATAACTCAATATTTATACTTATCAATATATGCAAGTCTCATAATATCAATTAGTAAATCAACATAAATGTACTACCAAAACAACTCAAAAGATAAACAAATTCATCATTAAACGTAATAAATGCTAACTAACTACATATAAGCCTTTAAACTATATAAATACAACATTAAGATCAAGAGTCATATTATATTTATAATAAATCTTATCTTATCATTTTGAAAATGATTTGGTTATACTAACAACTATACATACATATAATACATCCACTACATATTACACCTTCTACTTAATTTTTACAACACACAAGGATTTACACTCAAAGTAAAGACATATTACATTCCAAAATACTAATTCATAAACAAGAGTATTCCTACATCTAATGATCTGCATCACCTCGCGGTGTACCTGTTTCAACAATAACAATATTAAATAACTTACTCACTATATTATTCTAATATTAATTAATTACGCTTAACCTTTGAAATCTAATACTTCTACTTCAATCTAACTTAATCCCTTAATTTACATAATCTTTTCAAAATTTACAAATCCAGCTAACTCATCTTAATTACCAAATAAATCTAACACTTCCATATAATTACTCAGAAATTTGGTTTCCTTCCTCAGTCACCAATAGATCCAGTACTTCCATTCAAATTACCCATCATCCGGCTAACCTCTTTTGTTAGCCAATCAATCCGGTAATTCCATTTGAATTACCCAGCATCCGGCTAACCTCTTTTATTAGCCAAACAATCTGGTACTTCCATACGAATTACCCAGCATCCGGCTAACCTCTTTTATTAGCCAAACAATCCGGTAATTCCATTTGAATTACCCAGCATCCGGCTTACCTCTTTTATTAGCCAATCAATCCGGTAATTCCATTTGAATTACCCAGCATCCGGCTAACCTCTTTTATTAGCCAAACAATCCGGTAATTCCATTTGAATTACCCCATATCCGGTTAACCTCTTTGTTAACCAACAAAACCGGTAATTTCACATAATTTACCGGTAATTCACATAATCATAACTCAATTTATTCATTTGCTCCATTCGTTTAATATCAATTAAATGAGCAACATAGATTATTAGGGAAACTAAAAATTATAAAATAAGGTGACGAATCACCTACCTTTTGCTCGGGATGACCCAGCTCCTCCTGTCTGATAACCAGCTCCAGACACAACTTCTGAATCAATCAAGTGTCATTATATCATTAGTCCATCAATATTTTTCTTACGTGCCGAAACACAAAGCACGTAATATTTTTATTTGTAATTTGTTCTAATACAAATTCATTCTCAAATATAACATCATTATTTTACATACAACCTCATATTTAACTCAAGTTACTTCTTTGCTTACTCTATGTTCATAATCCCTCCATCAAATAATTCTTCTATTCTTTATACCCTCATATCATATTATTCATTTTATCTAAATACTATATTCAAACACAATCTGACATCTTGTCTTCATATTTTCTTTTAACTAGTTTATTTCTCTTTTAATTTGAATTTACTTATTATTATTATTTTCTCAATTTAAATGCTATCTCTTCATTTAGTCTTTCTTACATTTTCGATTATCATGATTAAACATGGTTTGTTTCTAAACATTAACATCAAAACTCATTCTCCCACTTTTTCCTTCATTTGGCCAAATGTGGTGTTTCTTTTTCCTCCCCCAAATTTTTCTTCATTTACTTGTTATTTCAACTTATTTTCATTCTATTCCACTTCAATTTCATCATTTTTCCTTCCCCTCCTAATTCCCCCAAATTCACATAAAAACCCTAAGTTCAAAAATCTAGGATTTAAGGGAACTAAGGTAAAATTCCATGAAATTACTTCCCAACTTAATCAAATAAGCTTAAGAACACATCTAAATCAAACATGAAATCTAAACTTCTCATGCTTACCTATTGCTTTTCTTCCAATTTCTCTTCTCTTCCAAAGTTAGCTGAATTCCCCTTCTCAAATCCTCCTTCCTTCACTTGCTTTAGTGTTTTATAGGTTGAACTTGCAAGCTTATAAAGGTATTTTCTCAAATTCCTTATTGTTTTTCCTTACTTTTCTCTCTTTCTCTCACGTTATGCTCTGTTTCTCTTTTCACCTTTTTGTTTCTGTCCATTCGGCAGTTAATAGAAGAGAAGGAGAGCTTATATATTTTGTTTTCAATGGCAAATTACTATTATATCCTTAATGATTTTTTTTTTGCTAGCACTACCGAGCTTCCATTCATCTTAAAATTTTAACCAGATTTTATTCAATATATTTTAAGGTTTCTCAAAAAATTTAAGCTCAATCTAATGGCCGGATAGAAAATTACATCCAATAACGTAAAACTAGTCGAATTGTGATTTTTCGTCAAATTTCCGAATTTCTCTAAGAATTCTGAAATTTTAACCCAAGCTAAGGTATCATATTATAAGGCTCCACGCAAAATTTCAGAATTTTTAGATAACCCAATCAAGAGTTATGATTTTTTTTTTTTACATAAAACTAGTCAATTTATGATTTTTCGCCCGGAGGTTTTACATTCTCCCCTTCTAAAAAAAAAATTTTGTCCTCAAAATTTAAATTCATACCTATATAAGAAAACAATCCAGGATACTTCTTCATCATTTCTAACTCTCTCTCCCAGGTTTCTTCTTCTATTTGGGAGTTCTCCACAATACTTTTACTAACGGCACCCTTTTATTTCGTAATTCCTTTATACTTCGGTCCATAATTCACACAGGCTATACCTCCATAGTTAAATCTTCCCGCACTTCCATCGAAATTTGTGGCAAAATTCGTGTAGGATCCAAATTTGCTTTCCGCAGCATCGAGACATGAAACACATTATGTATCCTATCTAAATGTGGTGGCAGCAGTACACGACAGGCAACCGTCCCAATTCTTTCTATAATTTTATATGGCCTGATATACCTGGGTGCTAATTTTCCTTTCATTCCAAACCGAATCACATGCTTCCATGGAGCAACCTTTAAAAATACCATATCTCCAATTTGAAACTCTAGAGGTCTCCGTCGATTATCTGCATAGCTCTTTTGCCGGTCTTGAGCTTCTTTCATCCTTTCCTTTATCACCTTCACCTTATCAACCGTGATCTGCAGCGGTTCAGGTCCCAATAATTTTCTTTCCCCAACTTCATCCCAACATACTGCAGTTCGACATCTCCTTCCATACAATGCTTCATATAGTGCCATTCCAATAGTAGCTTGATAACTATTGTTATAAGTAAATTCTACTAATGGAAAATGATCCTCCTATTGACCTCCAAACTCTAGAATACAAGACCGCGACAAATCTTCTAAAATTTGTATTGTCCTTTCAGATTGCCCATCAATCTGTGGATGAAAAGCTGTGCTTAGATTCAATCTGGTACCCAAAGCCCGTTGTATACACGGCCATAACCTTGATGTAAACCGAGGATCCCTATCAGAAACTATAGAAACTGGTACACCATGCAATCTCACCACCTCCTTAATATATAATTGAGCTAATTTTTCAACCGAATCCCCCATCTTCATAGGCAAAAACAAAGAAGACTTTGTTAGTCTATCCACGATCACCCATATAGCATCGTGTCCTTTCCTGCTTCTTGGTAACCCAAATACAAAATCCATAGTGATATTCTCCCATTTCCATTCTGGAATCGGAAGAGGCTGTAATTCTACAGCCGATCGTTGATGCTCTACTTTCACCTGCTGACATATGGCACACTTGGCCACATATTCTGCTATCTCCTTTTTCATGTTTGGCCACCAGTAACTCTCCTTCAAATCTCTATACATTTTCGTGCTCCCTGGATGGATCGCCAATTTAGACTCATGAGCTTCTTTTAAAACTTCACCTTTTAAAACCTTGTCATCAGGTAAATATATTCTTTTTCCCATCACTACGAGCCCATCATTCGACACTCGAAATAAAGAGTCTTGGCCGACTTTTATATTATTCATTTCTTTCTTTACTTCGGGATCTTCACCTTGAACTTTTCGTATCTTTTCTCTCATATCAGATTGTAGCACTAACGTTGCCAGTAACATTCCTCCTGAAGTCACATCCAAATGCACATTTAGCCCACCAAGTTCCAAGAGTTCTTTATCACCTCGCGCTAGTAAGCCACCAATATAAGCTTTATTCTTCCGACTCAGAGCATCTGCCACCACATTTGCTTTCCCCGAGTGATAGTCAATAATACAGTCATAATCTTTGATTAGCTCCATCCATCTCCTCTGCCGCATATTCAATTCTTTTTGTGACAACAAGTATTTTAAACTTTTATGATCTGTAAAAATCTGTACTTGTACTCTGTACAGATAATGCCTCCATATCTGCAAAGCAAACACCACAGCTGCTAGCTCCAAATCATGTACTGGATAGTTCACCTCATGTGGTTTTAACTGTCTGGATGCATAAGCAATTACCCTTCCGTGCTGCATAAATACACAACCCAAACCCTTACAGGAAGCATCGCTATACACAAAAAATCCCTCTTGTTCTTTTGGTAAAGCCAATACTGGAGCTGAAGTTAACCTGGATTGTAACTCTTGAAAACTTGTTACACACTCCTTTGACCATTCAAACTTAACTTCCTTCCGAGTTAGCCGAGTCATTCGAGAGGCTATCGTAGAAAATCCTTCTATAAATCTTCTATAATATCCAGCTAAGCCCAGAAAACTATGAATTTCAGTCACATTCGCAGGTCTTTCCCAATACAATACTACTTCTATCTTCTTTGGATCCACACTGATACCCTTCTCCGATATCACATGACCCAAAAATACTACTTCATTCAGCCAAAATTCACACTTACTCAGCTTTGCATACAGCTTATTTCTCCTCAAGGTCTCTAACACTTCTCTCAAGTAATTTGCATGTTCCATTTGTGACAAAGAATATATTAGTATATCATCAATAAACACTACTACAAACTTATCCAGATAGGATCGAAAAACCCGATTCATCAAATCCATAAATATCGCTGGGGCATTAGTTAATCCAAAAGGCATCACCACAAACTCATAATGCCCGTAGCGAGTTCTAAAAGTTGTTTTCTGCATATCTTTCTCCTTTATCGTCACTTGATGATACCCTGACCTCAAGTCTATTTTTGGAAATACACATGCCCCTTTTTACTGATCAAACAAATCATCAATTCGTGGAAGGGGGTACTTATTTTTTACAGTCACTTTATTGAGCTGCCTGTAATCTATACAGAGCCGTAATGTTCCATCTTTCTTTTTAACAAATAACACAGGAGCCCCCCAAGGTGAAACACTAGGGCGGATAAACCCTTTATCCATCAATTCTTGTAACTGTATTTTCAATTCCATCAATTCTATAGGCGCCATTCGATACGGTGCTTGAACTACTGGTGTAGTTCCAGGCAGCGTTTCTATCGAAACTTCTACTTCTCTCTCAGGTGGTAGCCCGGGTAATTCCTTTGGAAATACATCTGGAAACTCTCTTACTACAGGTATTGTATCCAACTCTATTCTTTTCTTTTCCAAATCTACTACATAGGCAAGATAAGCTGTACATCCCTTTCTTAATAGTTTCCTAGCCGTCATGACCGAAATTATACTATTTGGTATGATGTTCCTCTCTCCTCTAAACTCTACCCTCCTACCACCCTCATCTTGGAGAGTTACCGTTTTAGTAAAACAATCTATTTGGGCTTTGTATGTTACTAGCCAATCCATTCCCAAAATCATCTCAAAATCATACAAGTCTAGTGGTAATAAATCTACCCTCATTTCAACATCTCCTATTTTTACCCGACAACCCCTATAAACATACTCTATAAGTATAGTTTCCCCTAGAGGTGTACCAATTACTACCCCTTTTTCCACTCTCATCGGTTGCACTTTCAATTTATCTTTCCATTTTCTAGCTACAAAGGAATGGGTAGCACCAGGATCAATCAATGTATATACATGTTGAGATTCTAATAGTAAAGTATCTGCAACAACATATGGAAAACTCTTCCTTGAGCTCCCCTTCCTTGTACTCGTGGTCGGCCTTGAACGGCACTAGTCCCAGACTGGGCAGGTCTACCCGGCCTGTCCACGGTGACAGACCGCTGCTGACTTTGTCCTGAAAAACCCTGTCTCTGCGTCTGCCCCATAGTTCTCTGAGGACACTCCCTCCTACGATGCCCCGACTCTCCACAATAATAACATGCAGCATCTAGATAGGGGCAATCCCTCCATCTATGTTCCTGTCTACATATATAACATCTGCCAGATGTGACCGAACAATCTCCAGGATGTCTACGCTCGCATCTCACAAACAGGGGATAAGTAGTCATCCTGGAGCCCTCTGCGACTCCTCCTGGTAAACTAGTTTGTGGTCGTGACCACCCTCCCTGTGAGCTCTGCATAGGTCTACTCGATGTACCGCCTGATCCAAGATTTCCTCCCTTCTTTCTGAACTGACCAAAATGTCCTCCTTTTCCCTTTTTTGGAAATGGAGGTCTCCCTGTAAACGATGTAGGCTCCTTACGCTTTTCTGTTCCCATAGTACCCTGTCCATCACCTTCCCGCCGCCCTGCGGCTGCCACGGCCTCTAGAGATTGAGCGACCACTGCTTCCTCTTGCAAGCTGGAGGCCTGGCTGACGCAACGAGCACGGAGGGCCATGGTCGGGGATCACGTGGAGGGTTGTAGCCAGCGTGGGCGTGGCATTAAATTGTCGGGCTTGCGTCACTGCGTCGGCCCTCCCCGCAATCCCTGACCTCATTGCGTGACACGCCTGCTGCCGAGTCCTGGCCTGCGGTTTCCGAGCTGAGGCCCCCTAGTGTATTGCTGCCTTCTATAATGACCCGTTTTCGGTCACTGCCTCCGTGACGCCCGCCAGGCTGGCGGGCGCGCTGGGGCTGCTTCTCCGCGGCATGGACCTGACATTCATTTGCCGTGCTTTTGCCAAGGTGCTGGTAGCCCCAGCGCGCCCGTTAGCATGGGGGTCGTCCCGGCAGCAGTGCCCCCTGCTTCTGCTCGCAATGCAGAGGCCTGCCTAACGTGCTAGGCACGGAGTGCCATGGTCGGGGATCGCGTGGAGGGCTATAGCCGGCGTGGGCGTGGCATTAAATTACCGGGCTTGCGTCCCTGCGTCGGCCCTCCCCGCGATCCCTGACCTCATGGCGTGACGCGCCTGCTGCCGAGTCCTGGCCTGCGGCTTCCGAGCTTAGGCATGCGGCCCCTTAGAGATTGCCCCTGTCGTGTCCCTCTGAGATCCTTCGCGTCCAACGGTGCGGGCATGATCTCGATCGGGTGTTTCCACTTGCTCTCGCGGCCGTGGTTCGCTCGTCGGGATTGTTGTTACGTGTACGTGGTGGGGCATGAGCGGTCATCGGGTTGTCCGTGTCGGCAGTCTCCATGCTTGTGCACCGAACTGTCGTCCTGCAGCCCCATCACTTTCAGCCCAAGGCCCTGCTGGAATTTTCGGCGACGGGGATCGGCGGGTCGTGTTGTCGCCAAGGAATGCTACCTGGTTGATCCTGCCAGTAGTCATATGCTTGTCTCAAAGATTAAGCCATGCATGTGTAAGTATGAACTAATTCAGACTGTGAAACTGCGAATGGCTCATTAAATCAGTTATAGTTTATTTGATGGTATTTGCTACTCGGATAACCGTAGTAATTCTAGAGCTAATACGTGCACCAAACCCCGACTTCTGGAAGGGACGCATTTATTAGATAAAAGGTCGACGCGGGCTCTGC